>JAOWBL010069799.1:0-18983 GCA_028564865.1 Zenarchopterus dispar
TGATGGGCACCAATTCAGAATTAAAACCATTTTGAAGACAGAAAAACTTAAATACAACTCAGACAGTGAAGTTTGAGCAGTTATGGATTAAGTCATTTAAAGCAGTAAATGCAGAAAAATATTATGAAAAGTTTAAGTAAATTAAATCCTAATATTAAAATTAACTTTTAAAAAACAATTCAAATAAATAACAAGAATACTTTGGATTTGAATGAATAAATGAAGGTTTGAGGGTGTAGTTTAATCTCTAAAAGCCTTTCATATATTTTTTTCTTTCATAAATCAAATCATTGCACGGAGCAGTTCAGAAGTTGGTATCTGAAGAGGTTGATCTTAAAGGGTTTCTTCCACTTCGACTTAAAGCTCCATCCTCCTCATGCTGCTGCTGCTGCCAGGAATCCTCCACAATAAAAGCGCTGCTGCTACTTGACTTTTCCACCTCCGCGATTCCACATCATTACTCCTATTGTGGTGGAGGCCTGTTCTGTTCCTCTCCCCATGGAATAAAAATTAAAAGAAGTCCGTCCTAACAAGCTGCTTTATTTATTTACTTGTTTGTTTTAAACTCGGATATTCCTCCCTTTCTTTCCCGTTTTCCCGACCTCCTTTTTAAGTGCAATGACACTTTTTGTTGCGTCATCTATACAGAAAATCAGACTGTGACTGGAAACGATTATTATTATTATTGTTGTTGTTGTTATTGTTACTATGTTAAATATTATTTTCAATATAGTGACGTTTATTTTAGGAAAATTAAACACACAGTGGTCTTTTTTTTAACAGTCTATTATCGATAAAGATGGAACAGCGAAGGATTATTTACAGTAATAATAATAATAATAATAATAATAATAATAATAATGATTTTAAAAATCCAGTTTCACTCATTTTCCAGTTGGATTAAATTTTGTGATCTTTCGTCCACAAAGACAAGTGTCAGTGATTTATTTGGGCCTATCTCTTATTGTAGGCTCTTTATTTTTAACCCCTAAATAATACTTCTTTTAGTGTAAATAGCATTTAGTCACTAAAAACTACACAGAAACCCCCCACCTTGTCCTCACACGCACACACACACACATACACACACACGCAGTAAACTTTTGATCCCCTCACAAAACTGTTGCAAATGGTCAGCAGCAGCACGTCGCGTTTCCACAACCTCCCATTGAGCTTTATTCATTAGGCCTCTCACACGGACCCATTTGCCTTTCATGACTGACTTTTTTCTGTTTCCAAACAAACCCGAGTCAAGAGTGGCAGATGCGTGCCATTATTGCCCACGGCTCGGTGGAAGCTGTTTTCATGTAAGGCAAAGGCGGGTTAACCTAATCAATCACGTCCACTAGCTGTGTTAAAGACGAGTCACGGAAGGAGGAAGAAAACATATGGCGCAGGGGTGGAGGCGAGCTTTTCTCCACGCTGCGGCCAGACCGGGACCTTCTTGTGACGAGATGCATTCAAAGCCGGGAAAAGAATGGGAATAAAGGCGGTAGACGCCTGCTAATTGAAGTCATGGCACTTCAGGGATGAAAGCTGGGGTCAATAGATCAGAAAGTCACATTTTTACAAAGCAGACCACATTTTAGGCTGAATATGCATTTCCTTAATCTTTCAGGGCAAATCCACTATTATATATTCCTGTAGTTGTATTTGGTGTCTTTATCACTGGTAGTGTTTCCCTGGAGATATTAAAACCTTTAATAGTCGACCATCTTAATTTTTAAGGCCTATAGAATATTTCTAATTTAATTTTGCATGCAGGCAAATTCATAAAGACGCCTTTGAGTTAATCATATTTATAAAATCATATTCTAATTCGGATTCGTTCTTTTATTGGTTTTAAATTTAGGAAAATCACACATCCAACCGCGCCGAAAGTTTCTTGAAATATCATATAACCTTTATTTACATAGATGCTGATTAAATAGAGCGTTACAATAAAATTATCGCATAGGATGTTTGATCTATATACAGAAGTCAGAGCGTGTAAAAGGTTGCAATGGATACTAAGAGGGGATGCCTTGTTTGCGCTGCGGACAGGCCTGCATGCTTGCAGAGACATCTTTAAAAAATAAAGGGGAGAGTTTAAATATTTGGCAGACCCCAAACCAGGAAAAGGGAAGAAATGGCGAAACAAAATAGAATTGCACTACTTTTTCTTCCCCCTTAAAAATAAATGTGAAAAATCATAGCCTAATATTCAATGTTTATATAATCTTCAGTCTTCCTGTACCACAACAGTATAGTCTGAAAGAAAAAAGGAGAGATCCCTCAAATGCTGTAAAACTTAAACACAGACTTTACAAGTCCGAAGTAATAAATTAAAATGGAGACTGAAAGGCAGGAAAACTTTCCCGAATTGTTCATATATGTGTATATTCTCCTCTTAACAATATCCGTGCAAAAGTTTGGGAAGAAAAATGTCCCTGTTTAATATTCTTTCTTGTTGTGGTTGTTTATGAAAATTAAAGCCCCTCCCGGGTGTTAGTCGTCCACCTCAATTTCCTCGTCATCCTCCGAGAACTCATCCGTGGTTTGGTCTCTGGAGGAGGAGGGGGACTGTGGGAAGGCTCGATGTCCTTGGGAGGTCGGGGAGATACTGGGTGACCTGGCTCCGGGGCCCCCACCCGGCGGATCCTCAATACTGTCCATGGTGACGAGCTTCTGCAGCGTCTGTGGAGTGATTTTCTTAAGCGACTCCACGTCCGCTTTCATCTCCTCCAGGTCCCTCTTGAGTTTGGCCCTGCGGTTTTGAAACCAGGTGATGACCTGCGCGTTGGAGAGTCCCAGCTGCTGCGCGATTTGGTCACGGTCGGCCGGAGAGAGGTACTTCTGGTACAAAAACCTCTTCTCCAGCTCGTAAATCTGGTGGTTAGTGAAGGCCGTCCGCGACTTTCTCCTCTTCTTCGACGTCTGCCTCTGTCCGAAGGCGTTGAGATGCTCTCGACCTTGGAGGGGAAGGAGACAGGCGACAGGGATGAAACACCCCCAGCTACAAGCAGCAACAGAGGGTACTGAACAACAGGCCTGACCTCTGCCTATAACCTCCACTTAGAGCAAAAATAGTGCACTTATTTCACTTTCTCACGACAAGTATGTCTAAAACTCCGATGAATAAAAAGACCACATCAGTTATTTCGAAATGCTGCCAACATTGCCAAGAAAATTTGCTGTAAAAAAAATTAAGGAGGTGAGAATGGCGACTGTTACAAATTTATTGACAAAGCATGTGATTAAATGTGTCACTTAGCCTCACTTCGTGTCATGCAATTATTTTTTAAAGTAGGCCACAATTTCTATGTGGGAATGTGCTTTTACGCACTTTCCCACATATGTCCTGTATGTCCTCCCTAAAAGTCAACACAAAACTCAGCTAGCACTGATCTCAGCTTCTGATCTCAGTAAACGCATGTTTCCCTCTCGACATAAACACCCGGACACTCAGCCAGCCCTCCCGAAAATTCACGTTTTGCTGAAGAAAGCGCGTACCTTCCGCCGCTTGGATAACGCTGACTTCCAGTCCCTTGAAGGTTTTGCTGGCCAGCTCCTCCAGCGCGCACAGCGGCGAGGACGGAGTGCTGATCCCGTTCCTCCCCGAGTTGGATCCCGTCACTTTCTCCAGTACTCTCGGCGGACAGATACTGGCCACCGATTTCTTCACAGACGGTTTGTTTAGAATATCCTCAATGCTGAAGGGCGTTAAGGGCTTGTTGGAGTTGGCCGGCGGCGGCAGCTGGTCCAACGGAGCCCGTCTCCTCTCCTCGCCGCTGGACTGCAACACAGACCCTGCCTTCATGTCTTTACTGGAGGTCATTGCAGTCCCGAAGAATCGCTGCTTTCAGGGGGAAAAGTTGATTATTTCATTCAACTGGCGAATTTAAGCGTCCACAAGTTTTCCTCTCGGTGCTCTGGAAGACCTCCACCGTATTTTTGACACTTAGAGCCGATCCCTGCGCGTTAGCTTTCCTGAGAGTCTTCCTCCAAAATAACCATGCTTCGGGCGTAGCTGCAGAGGCGGCCGGACTTCATTCCCCTCAGAGAGTCCCAGTTCCTCTGCCAAGCTCCATGTAGATCTTTAGAAAGTGTCAGACTGGAGGGGGTGAATCCCTGCAAGGAGAAAAAGCGTTCTCAGGCACCAAAAAGAAGAAAGCGACTGCTAACGAGTTATTGTTGATTGGGCGAAGTTCAATTAGAGAAACACTACACCACTTGGTGACCCGCTGCTGCGTCTTAAAGGGCCGGACCATAATAACTAATTGGACTTGGGGAATAGGAGGAGTCTGTTGCTGCCGAAGAGAAAGATGCCCTCAAATGTTTACGCATCTGTTTCCCCTCTGCTGGTGGACTCCTTTAGAAAGGGAGAGTTGATGGCCATTAAGAAACAAAAATGTCACCTGTAACTTTGCAATACGGAAAAGTTTGGAGCTCTAATGGGTCTCCAGCCGTGATATCAATTTATCGGTGCGTAATTACGCATGTAGAGTTTTGCGCAATGCGCACATTTATGGATATGATTTTGTTCTCATTTGCTTGCAGGTAAACAGAAAACAGGTAAATAGGTTTTTATAACCTGACAAGAAAAGATATTCATTCACGATGTTTCATGAAAGTAAAAATTCATGTTCAAATCTTAACATAAACCATTAAAATCGTAATGTGGCCACGTGGAGTTTGGCACATATATCACAATAATATGGGACTTATATATTAGCTTTAAAAAGCAGAGAAATGACAAATAAAATCCCTCGGTGTCTGCGTTTATTTCCCTTTTATTTCTGTTCACAGGGGTTCTTTATGTTCTATTATTTTATTCTTGACTTCTCATGCTCCAAAATGTCCCTGCAGGTATTCAGCTCGGAGATCCAGCGTAATATAATGCGGTAGCGTGAAACAAGCGAATAATAAAAGGGACGCCGTGCTGTGCCTCAGTCTCACGAAGCAGAATGGGGAATTTTCCTCAAACACGATTTAAGATGTAAAGAGAAAAACGGATTAGAGTCAAAAGACAAGTTGGATGCCGGAGAGAGAACAGCAGGTAGGTCTGTTCGGAGGAAACGCACCTTGTTTTGTTTAAGCCTCCTCAGACTGTCTATTTTTCTTTCTCTCTCCTCTTTTAAAATTATTTTTACGCAGCTATGGTCACATTCGTTTTAATAAATTGCAGAGATTTGACAAAAAACAATTAATAGTTTTAAATTTTGTCGAAGAAAAAAATTTTTTTTTGCAGCATTTCTTAAATTAAGAACTTGAATAAAAAAACTAACAGTAAGCAGATTTTTCTTGACAAAAACTTCTCCCAACTGTTTCAGCAGCTGGATTATCGTCTTCCCAGAACCCACTGGAACCGACCGGAGGCTGAATTAAAACAAACGATGGGGGGACACTTACGATTTAAAAAAAGAAAGAAAGAAAGAAAAAAGAAAGAAAGAAAAAAAGAGAAATCAGTCTCACTGTTGTGACTCTGCTGGGTAAAAGCCTGCTGCTCGTGAAGCCACCGCGGAGAGCCTTGTGCCAACCGGAGCATATGGTGACATTGGTTTAGGGACAGAGCTGTAAAACAGCAGGAAATTCTATTATCTGCCGTGGAGGTCCACCCTTTGTGGCTGCTTTGAATACATATTTCTCCTCATAACGAGCGGTAGCTAGTGGGGATAAATTTAGTTAGGGGATTTGGACAGAAATGTGAAGAAAGTTCGGGAAGATGAAATGACATTAATATCACAGTGAGGATAATTTAATGTGACACTTTTAGGAATAAATTTGAAATTAGGTGGGAATTTGAAGCAGAAATGAGGAGTGAAGCAGTGACAGACTTTTATTCCCTATGCTTTAATAAAGAGGTTACTGCAGTTTGATTTCTCAGAAATTGCTAAACAAATCTGAAGGATTTTTCGAATATATTTGTCTAAATATTTAACAAATATACCCACAGAATTATTGTTAATTCAAATATTTTGGATTTATTTTCCCTATTTAATCTCTACACATGAACTCCTTAATTTTACATAATGTCTTTTAAGAAAGGTGAACCTGCTCTGAACAAGCTCCAGAAACTATGGTTGACTATAAAAGAATGCTGCTCCTATTTTTTTTTTTAAATTGAGCTTAATTTAAACGTTAATTAGAAGCAGGAAAGCTGACATCATCAATCATCAGCTCTTGGAGGTTTTAATTGGATGATCCGTTCTCTTTTACCTCCCATCTCATCGGCCTCTTTGCTCCAAATACACGCAGCGTGGCTCCTCCGCGCTTCAAAGGGAATATAATTTGGATTTGGTCTCTTTGAGGACTAATTTATCAAAGATCGTGCAGGTTTTCCATTTTGCCGTGACACTTAAAGATCACGGGTCTCCTAATGATAGTAAGAAAGGCCAAATGTTTGTCTCATCCCTTTGCTCGATAAAATCAAAGCTGTCGGAAAACTCCCGTGCGAAGGCCAACAGTCCCGTCATTAATCACCAAATGAATCCACTGCGGCGCAAAACGAGCGCTTTAAGGATCCAATTCAGCCTCTTTCAGGGGAATCCAAGAAAGTGATGACAAACTCAACAACTGCAATAACAGCATTTGAATTGCGGCCTAATTTGTCGCCGTTCTGTAACGCGTTAACGCTAATCATTGCCCCCCCACGTGGCGTGGATTTCCTGCACCACAGCCCCCTTTTTAATATTCACATTAAAGAAAATCGGATTTTTAAAAGCAATTCAAAGTACATATATTTCAAAAGAATGAGCTAGAACAATACTATAATAAAAAACAACCATTGTTTATTATTTTGGTCTAAAGAAATATGTTATAAATGACTAATAATATTTTATTAGAGAAGCGATGGGAGCATCTATAAAACAATTATACAATTGTTTAAAAAAACAGGTAATTTTTCTACTTTTTACTAAAGTTTAAAAAAAATCGAACCATATATAAGTGAGATGTGACCGCTTTGAACTCAAGACCACACATGCGAGTTTTACTTTCAGCTTTCATCATTACAGTTATTACATTCTACGTGTTTACTTAATTCAGTCACATTAAAGAGCAAAATATACATGTGTAGGATGTTTTTTTTTTCTTCTGGAGGCCGAGGAGGGCGGTTTTGTGTCCAGTGCTGCTGTAAAGAGGCAGCTCTCAGAGCGCAGCGTGTCGCCCTGTATATTATGAAAGAAAACAGCTGTAAACGCCTCTCAGTAAAACATGATACAGGAGAAGGCTGCTCGGGGCGCTGTGGGTGTGTTTGTTTCCATTCTTAACCGGGCTCTTTCCACTGTAAAACACGCTGAAGAGCTTGATGAAGGCGTGTGTTGATGAGGCTTCACAGTGAGTCTGATGATGCTCTATTAACTGGATCACGCGTGACAGGCCGCATCTTTTTTTCTTCTTTTTTTAAAAAAAAAAAATCTTCAAACATCTTCAGAGTATATAATAAAATAAAATAAGAAAGAGTAAATGTGAGATTTTAAAGGGCGAGCATTCTAGGAGTAGATTTGTGTGTTTTAACGTTTAACATTTTAACATATTTAAGGTAACTGTCCTTTAATCGTGTGCGCGCGCACCTCCAAGTATTCCATTCAACTTCAAATTTAAAAGCGTCAACCGATGCTCGTGGCACGGGGTGAGCGCGCGTTTTCCAAACTGTCCTCGCTCACTTTGCATCATTTGCGCAGGTGCTCGCCTTTAAGGCGGCTTCGGTCCGTGGAAAGGTGACGCGTCCACGACGCGGCGACGTCGTCCGCCGCCATTGGCAGTCGCAGACCTTTCTGTCTGCGAGAACGCGTCCAACATTCACGTCCAGGGTTCTGTTGCGTTGGGTTCCTACGCCGAGCTGAAAGCTGGTGCTGATTGGATGTCTGCGCGCAGACAGAGTGACTGAAACGTTCTCCAGCTTCAGGTGAAAGCTGAACACTTCACAGTCGCTGGTACATCTAACATCCATCTGTAGCCTTCTTGTTGGCCCCGATTTTCTGCTTTCAGCGTACGATCTTAAAGCCATCCAACTTTAAATCATCAACCTTTTCACTGTCAAGTCCACTAAATCCGTGGGCTGCAACTTCATTGGGCGATTACAGTATTTCTGGATTTATGCGTTCACGGAATTCTGAAATAGCGCCAAGATGCAAGGCCTTTGAAGTACTTCGTTATGATTAAAAACTAAACATACTGCACAAGATTAAATCATAAGCAGGACGAGCTTTAAGTCGGAAATTTATTCTGGGTTTCCCACCTTTGTTCCATCTAAGAAAGACACGCAAAACACTCCAAAATGATCAGTTCAAAGAAACAATCTCTCAAGAATGCAGCAATGACCCTGATTTTATCAGCCTTACCACAGCACCTTGAAATGCATGCTTTAAAAGCAATGAAGTCATTAAAAAAGTTAAAATAAATCAAAATGTTAATGTTAAAATAGTCAAATAAAAACTGTGAATAAAAAAAGGCCAATCGAAGTTCTCAGGAATGCTATTCCCATTATTAGTGGCTTTATCTGCAACTGTTTAGCAGCTTTATAGACTGAATGAGTCTTTAAATGTGTTCAGTTTGCAGTTTGAACCTCCTACCAGAGGGCAGCAGCTCCTGCTGTGTGCAGGACATGGGAGGGGTCGCTGGCAAAGCTGCTGGCTGCTTTCAACGTGTTTGCTCAGAGATGGCCTGTGGATGTCTGTTCTTTAGCACCACCGATTTCCACCCGGGGCAACCTGACAGATTTTAGCTAAAAGGAGAACCTGAGAAAACCTGTCAAAAAAAAAAAAAAAAATCTGGTACAAAATAATCATCAAAGTAAAGAAATTTTATTCAGACTAAGATGCAGCACAGCGTGCTTTACAAAAGCAATAATAAGGATAAAAAAAGACAAAAATAGTAAATAAACTACAACAAATAAAAAGAAAAAGGTATGCAGCGCAGTGAGATACAGCAGTAAAAGGAAATGCTTTGAGTCTCCTTTTTAAAATAAGTCATATTTGGCACGTCTCTGGTTTTAGCTGGAAGAGTAGTCCATCTGTTTGGAGCACAATGACAAAATGCTGCTTCCAAGGAGACCTCTGGAGGAAGACCTAAAGCTTCTGGTTGGCTCAGGCACGGTTATTTCTTGGATGTCATTTTGGGCAGAAGTGGCTTGTAAACAGTTAAGAGGATTTTAAAATCTATTCTGGCATGAACTGGAAGTCAGTATATGGACTTGAGAACCAGAGTGGTGTGTGAGTGTTTCCTGGTCCATAAATCACATATTTATGAACAACTCCATGAACTCTGAGGCGATGTAAAAAAAAAGAAAAAAAAGAAAAGAAAACTGATAATAAGAAGAAGACGGTTGTCCTTGTACCAAGTTACAAACATTACTGTCTCTAAAAGTAGCTAGAAAAGTCAGGTCTTTCAGTAAAAAACTTACAGTCATGCTAGGATAAAACTTTATGCAATTAGAGAGTGAACAAGATTGGTTTTATGTGAGTGGATGTTTTTTGTTTTTTGATTTAAAAAATCATGTCAAAAAATTGGCTGAACATTTTTCTGTCAATAGTTTCAGGTCCTTGTGACTTCTTTAACCAGAACAACCATATCTAAATAAAAGCAATGAATCAAGTTACAGACATATCAGGTTATGTCAAGTATATGCAAATTATGTCTGGATGTTTTTACACAATATTTGGTATTACAACTAAAATATGCTGCAATTAATTCTGAACCCACATAAAATGGCAAAGTCGAAACTCGAAATTTCCATCTGGTATAAAAGTCAAGCTCAAGTATCTTTTTGATAAGAGCATTATTACAGTATTTCTGCATCCATTTGTGTTAGACACAATTAGGTCCAGTCTTTTATTGTGTGAAGAGTCTCCATCGCTGATAACTGGGTCACAGACGAGCCTGCTGCTGCTGCTATGATTGATGAACAGATCAGAACCAGTGCACCATGAACGCAGCACACCTGTTTCCACAGAGCCGCGTTTCTGTTGATCCACGCTCGCTCGCTCGTCTCTCCACTTCCCACAGAGATGCCGGGATTCCCGAACGGACGCGTGCAGTTTCCAAACCCAAACATTTCCGAACCCGAAGCGGCTTCATCCTTTCCATCTCCATCTTCATCATATTCCTTGGCCCTCTCCGCTCCACCCTGCTCCAGAGCCCCTCCCCTGGGAGCGACGGACTGTGGTCGTCCTTGTTGTTCTGTAATGGCCCGCCGGGGCCCATTTAAGATCCTAAAGAAGGATGTGTGGGGGGGCTTTCAGCAGAATTACAGCATCACGGGTGAATGTTTCTCCTGTTTCACTCCTGACTGGCTTCATTATTGTGTAATTAGCCCGCTGACCGGCGACATAGAGCCTGGAATCTGATACAGGACATTAGATCTATTTTGTTGATGTGGCTCACAGCCAACTCATTAAAGAAGGAGCAATTAATATGGCCACTGATACCGCAGTATTAATACAATTACATTATTATAATTAATAGACATGTGAATGTTATTTTATCAAGATTAAAGACAGTCTCATTGTAAGCTCCTTCTCACAGGATGATGATGAGTGTGACTTTACAAAAATGTTTATCACAGTAGTTTTTATTTATATTATTGAGTATTATCTAAGCCTAAATAAAAAACACAAAAAGAAGCTCAAACTAACTAAGCTAGTAACTTAAGAAAGCTCAGCTGCGGTACCTTCAGGGCAGGGGTGAGAGCAGATTTAATTTCTTGCAAGAACTACTGTTTGACTTATAAGGACATTTTTTAAAAAGCGTGTTGAGGTGGTTTGATGTAGTTTCCCAGCATGCTCGAGGCAGTGTATTTGCTAACATGAGTTTGAAATAACCTGTAATCTGTTCTTGTTATTCAGCTTGTTAAAACTCACAATTGGACTGTTTTGTGCTGCTGACAGTTAGGTGGAGACATAAGTTTAATGTTTGTGTGGGTGAAGAAAGAAATGTATTTCAGTTGAGTTATTTCAAGGTGCTTCTCTGGATCTGCTACAAGCTGAAGTCCCACAGAACCAGAAATAAGTCGGGTCGGCGCTGAAGATTATTGTACGGACTCGAGCAATTCAAAGGTAACTAGAACAACTTAGGAGCAGTTAACAGAGAGATAAGGTGATGTTTAAGATTACGTGATGGTGGCAGATGTGTTTCTTTGTTAAAAGTGAGTGTGACTTTTGGATTTTGGAGAAGAAAAGAATCGTGTACCAGCAGGTAATTCAGCCTAACTTTAATCCTTCTTTTGGCCAGGCTTTTTTTTTTAACTTTTAAAAATATTTTTATTTTTGCGGGGTTCTACTGGACCTTATGGAAAGAGCAGATAGACACAGGAAGTGGGGATGGCATGCAGCAAAGGGTCACAAGCCGGGCATTGAACCCGGGCCTGCCCCAGAAATATATCACATTTCATGTATGAATGTCTCCAATCACTACACCACCCACAAACTCAAAACCTTCCTGAAAAACCCACAGTAAACAGTTAAAAATTTAAAATGTACATTTTACATTTCCATAAATTAAATAGGGTAAAATAAAACAGTTTTGTTATTTAGCTTAAAGTTCAGCAAATAATATAATTGTCTATTATTTTGTATGTCAGGGTTCCCATATTGGTGAGCCTTTAATTCAGAACTTACTATCCCAGAATGACACACACGTACAAGTGCACATACATGTGCATGTGGAGCAGTTGGTCAGACGTATTTATAGACGACGGTGGAGCTCTGCAGCTGAGCTGCTCTGTGATCAAACCACAGCGAAGTTTGAACTTTCACGTGTTTCACATTCAGAAGCAAAACTGAACTGCAGTTAGTTGTCATCAAAAAGAGAAAAGAACAGAAGAAGAGTCTCTAAACAACCGTAAAAAGCATTTCAGAAATGCATATGAGAGTCTGTTGTTCTGATGCTAAACATACTAAGTTTGCTCTGAAATCGTGTGTGCATGAATTATGTCAGCTAAGTGTTGGACTGGGGGAGGTTACTTTAGGAAGGCCTTCCCTTCATCATAACTCATTAGTCCCGAGTCGATTTAATAGACCGAGTGTTTATTTAACTAAATCACAACTTTTCACGGATTTCAGTTATGATCTGAGATGTTTTCAGTCTTCATTTTGCCTTAAAACTACTGGAAACTCTTTGTTTCTGCAGCTGGAAAATCCACTCATCTGTCCCTTAAAAGTCTTCAAACCAGCCCAAAAAATGTCAGTTTCTTCATATTAACATTGTACACAGCTGCATGGAAATGATTTTGTCCCTAATTACATCATTACATTACGTCATTTAATACACTTGCTTTGAAAAAGGGGAACAAAACATTTGTCTGTGCATTAATTATAAAGCTGCAGCAGATAAAATATTATCTGCTTGTTCACATGATTAAGAAAACCTTTCTCCCAGAAAAATGCTTCCCTCTCCATTTGTCGGAGTCGCTGACAGATTTGAAATTGTTTGTTGCAATTACTGAAGTGAAATATGACCCTGACATTTTATGTGGAGAAAACAAAACAAAATATGTGTTGCAGCATTATGAAACTTGTTATTTGTCCATTAGTTCCACGGCTTTAGCTGTTAAATGGAGCAGTAAAATGTTTTGTTCTCGACTAGCACGTAAACACGGCACACCGAGACACAATCTTACAAGCAGTAAAGCCAGCTATTATACATGTTTGTTATTAGGTTTTTTTTTCTTCTTTGTGAAATGTGGTTTTCTAACATGAAAGAGTGAAAAAAAAAATCCTGGAAGACAGTCAGGACTTTAAAGGGCTATCTTCTCATGTCCCGGCACAGATCTGCGTAAATGAAGACAAATACTTCTGTGAGCACATCACGTTCCAGGGGAGCCTCCAGTGAATGGATCACTTGCAATTCTGTCCTTGTCCACTTGGGCGCCTTATGGGTCCCCGATGCGGCGCCCCCATACGCGTAATGAGGGGGCGCACCAGCGAGCGGGCGAGTGGGGCTGCCTCTCCGGAGGCGCGTTTTCTCGGGATGGTGTGAGGCTGCGACCTCCAAGTTCACCCCTCCGCTGCTCCACCAAGTCTTCCTCTCCCTCCTCACATCAGGATTTCATTAAATGGTGAACTGCTACGCCCCCCCGCGCCCCTCACCCCCACCTTTCCCCCTGAATCCACTTCACTCCATCACCACCTCTCCACCCCCCCCAACTCTTTGCTCTCTCCTGCGCCACTTCGCTCCCAAACCAAATGAGGAAATGGCTCGTCTGGTCGCTGACAGACCCCGGGTTTGACCGTAAAGATAAATGACCCAAAGTATTAAAGTTTAACACGTTGACAAAACCCACCTGATCTGTGGGATTAATGCAACAAAACATCCATCTGTGGGAAAAAAGAAAAAAAGAAAGAAAGAAGGGGAGGAGGAGGAGGAGGAGGAGAGGTTGGCTGGGAGCAGTGATGGGGACCCACAGGAGAGTAATACCCGGGTACTGGGAAGGTCAGGCAATATTTAGAAGAAGTGCATATCCAGGACTGAGAGGCAGAGCTTTGAAGAGATGTACGATGCGTCTCGTGTTTCCGTGCCTCGTGAAATAAAGTGATTCTATATGAAAAAATGCACCAAACACATACAACACGCACACACAAACGTATTTCCAAGCCCTTATGAAACACGCAACACGCCTTCGGTTTAAATCCCATTAATATTCTGACACCATCCAGAGCTGAAGTCCAACCACAACAAAGAGCACAGCAGAAACTTGAACAAGCTTGACGAAAGTAAAGAGGTCAGCCCGAACGCTGATGCACAAATATCATATTTATTTGCACCTTTTACTACCTTGAATATTTTAGGGATAAAACGAAAAAAAAGAGACTTATTTTTCCTGCAGTTAAATCTGTGTATTCTTTTGGCTGACCCGTTTATCATTACAGTGTTTGAGTCTTTGCCAAATACCACATATCTGAGCCAAACACATAGGCCTCAAGATTTATTTGATGTAAGATTTACAGACTGTTAAAAAAAAAAAACAAGGTTCAAGATTCAAATATTAAAATTAAAACTGCCTTTTTTGGCTTTTAGTGAGGATGTGAGATCATACCTACATAATCCAGGAGAATGTGGTCATTGGCTCATTATATCCTTCCTGATGCAAGTTAAACGATCCCCAAGAG
Organism: Zenarchopterus dispar; assembly: GCA_028564865.1. NCBI lineage: Eukaryota > Metazoa > Chordata > Actinopteri > Beloniformes > Zenarchopteridae > Zenarchopterus > Zenarchopterus dispar. The sequence goes on from JAOWBL010069799.1 coordinate 14,088, forward strand.
ATAATCAGGTGATTGAGCTTGCGTTATCTGGTGTTTAAAGTTAGTGTTAAAGGTGAAAGCACTAATTTACCTGCGCGTTGTTAATCACAGAGGACGCGGGCGCTGTGGGAAACTTCCCACACTGAAACCTGCAGTGATGAATATTCATTTCGGCCCTCTTGGGGAAATGTTGGCGGATGTGTGCAGAGTTTACAGATGAAGTTTTAGAGCAAACCTGTTAATAAAGTGCAGATCAGCATCAATGGATTAATTAAAGGTCCTTACGGTCATTTCTGAATCCATACATCCAAAACATCCAGAGGTTTTCAGCCACATGTGCGGCGCTAGTTCAGTTTCTTTTGTTTTTTTTTAAACATGCCTTTTTCTTATCGTTCTATCTGAAGTCTAGTTCAGACAAAATAAAAAAAAAGGGCTTGGTGGCAATGAAAAGCAGAAATGTAAAAGTAATATTTGTTTAAATTAATTCTGGAAGATCCTTCAACCAATAGATTGATTGACAGGTGAGAGTGCCATGATTGGATATAAACTCTATTGCAATGACATGATGCAGTGCTAAAAACATTTTATTGCAAAATTGAAAAGAGCTCAGGTGCATAATGGTGCATAATATTGTGGAAATATTCAGGGAATCTAGGGAATAAAAATGTTGTGATGTTTTAGTCTTCAGGAGAAACTGCATTATCATTGTGAATGTCTTTATCATTATCATTTTTTTTTCCAGAAGCAAAACATGTTTTAGTTTAAGATTTGACCTCTGAGAGCAGCAGGTGTTAAGAAGAAAACAAAATACCTGTCTGGACATGCACACAGATGGAGATACTCACTCCCATGGAAAAACTTGACGACCAGGAAGTTCAGACTTTGTACAAGTAAATGTAAATGCATGCATTCTTGGGATTTGGAGCTGATGTTAAATATGCATAGAATATAGCTGCAGAAATCACCACTCCAACCTGCAGAAGAAAGCAAACAGGAAACATCATTGGCAAATACGGAGGTTTCCGGTTCAACTGGGGAGTTGAGTCGGATGAATTTACATCAGTGAAATAAAGTATCGGCTATTAAACGTTGCTGCACTCACCAAATTCCACACAGACATTTGTTAATTCACACGAAACCAACATGTGCAACAAATCACACATGCACACACTTCAAAAGGCTTTTTGACAGCCAGGTCACTGGAAAACACCATTGTTCATACCTGACTGAATGGCTTCGTTATTTTATTTATTTATTTATTGGCTTTCTTTATGTCTCTAATGGAAGAAGCATAATAGACAGGAAAACAGGGGAAAAAAATGTCAGGAAGCATAAATATTAACGGGAGTGAAAATGTTAAGAGAGGTCTTGGCTCAGTCTGTGTTCATAACTTACTCTGTTAGAGAAGTTCATAAATATTTTGAGAAAGACACTCTATTGCAGCCATGAGCAATGAATCCATGGAGAAAAACTCCTGCAATCCCCTGCATGTCTGAACTTGTGTGTCTGTGTTTAATTTTTCTTTTCCAAATCAGAGTAAGATGGATGTTGGCCCTTTAAAAAGCACAACTGCTGCCTCTTACGATTCAGGGCACGAGCAAGAACCTCCATATCAGTTTGTGCTTTCCTCCCTTTCTTGTCATGTGCACCATCAACAGCTGAAGTAATCGCTGCCTAAACTGACTATTGAACATCAATTTCCATTAAAAAGGTAAACTTTATATGCATGTTTTCTGGCTGTTTTAAGGAGCTGACCTTTAAGTTATCCCACTGCGCAGAAGTTCCCTCTCCTCCCTGTTCCCCTAAACAATCTGTCTGCTGGCATCAACACAAACTGGAGGGAGACGCATGCATGCACTCACCCTCCCACTCTCACACAGCCACTTCCTCTAAGATTTTATTTCCTGCACTACAATCTGAGTTGTTTTTATTTGAGCTTTGCTATTGTTGTTTCTGCAATCTGTCTGGAGTTGATGAGTGATTATGTCGGTACTGGGTGATGCTTTTTTAAATGTTTTTCATCCACTGATTTTTGCACTAATGCCCATTGTGTTGTTGTGCAACTGCACCAAAACCATGTTGGACCCCATAGTTTTCTCTGGTCTCCTTCCCAATCTGACCAGTGATGATATGTTTAGCTTTGTCACTGGTTGTCTCAGAAAACGACATGGTTTATTGACAAGTGGAAGACGTTTTGGGGAAAGCCTGGTCTGATTAAGAGAGACAGCAGCCATCCCACCTGGGATGGTGCAGCTCTTATTTCTAGAAATTTGGAAAAGAATTGGTGTTGAATCCCTGCCCTCCAAAAGTTCACTGGAGTTACAGATGACTCCGGAGCTGTAAAATCAGAAAAGCCAGTTTTGTTAGTGGTAGTGTACCGACCCCCAGCTGGTGCTTATCGAGAGTTTCTGTCCGGGTTTTCAGACCTTATATCGGGGTTATTGCTCAGTAAAGACAAAGTCATCATAGTGGGTTACTTTAAAATTCATATGGATGTTGACAGTGATAGCCCAAAGTTAGCATTTAATTCTCTTTTTGAATTGATGAATCACAAAAATTAAACAAAGTGATGAACTGCTTCAATCACACCCTCGATATCGTCCTCACCTATGGTATAGAAACTAATCATTTGTTAGGCCATCTGTAAACTCCTTCCTATCTGACTATTATTGAATGTTTGAATTTAACATTGTTGAGGTTAAAGTGCATAATAAAAGGTACTATTTACTAATAAAAAACAGTAAAACAATCAAGGGTATGATCTTAAATTTACTTCTGCAGATATTGCAGGTATTGTCAACAATAGTCCAGATCTGCTGCACTCAACTTTAGATGCTGTTGCTCCTTTGAGAAAGAAGGTTACTAATCATAGGAGCTTTGCTCCTTGGTATAATTTTGATTTCCACATGCTGAAACAAAAAATGTTTAAAATGGAAAGGAAGTGGTACTCCTGTAAATCTGTAGATTCTCAGCGGCCATGGACTCTAGAACAACTTATTATTCATCATTTGTAGAAGACAATAAAAACATCTTAGTTTTTTGTTCAGCACTGTAGCCAGACTGACAAAGAGTCACAACTCTGTTGAGCTGTGCATTCCTACAGCTCTCAGTAGTGAAGACATTATGAGCTTTTTTGGCAGTAAAATCATCATAACTAAAGAAGAAATCAAGCAGGTCCACCTGATAGTGGCTGTGGGCATTTCTTCAGGTTCAGTGACTTCCTCAGGTCCTCACCTGACTCTAGACTGTTTCGTCCCTATAGACCTATATGTACCATCAACAGATTGAAAAAGTGGCTGATATCAAGAAATCTTACCGGTAGGACAGGACAGAGGCATAATTCACGGCAGAACAAGTACAGGCCATGAGCACAAGAGCGATAGATGCCAGGGTCTACCTCACCAGACAAGATCCTTGCTTCAAACTGTGCAAAGGAACATCTGCTACATTTTGGGTTGCAAGTCCCCAAGTCAAGGTGGGAGATACCTCCATGGGTGGTGGAGAATGGAAGAGCAAAGATCCCATAGGACTTCCAGATCCAGATCAATAAACTGGTGATAGCTAATCAACCGGACATTGTGATGGTCCACAAACTTCCAAAGGAGAGCAGTAGTGACTGATGTGGCAATCCTGAGTGACAGCTATTTCACTTCTAGTGGGTAAAGTGGTATGAAGCTCGTTGGCTTGTCCCATATAAGTTTTTTTTTTCAGTGGTTCATTTGTCAGTTGTGCAGCATTTGTTCAGCAGATCTATGTCTTTAACATGACAACATATTTTTTTCCTGACATACTTATTGTACATTAATTTTGTTGATTTTAAATATATATATATGTATATATTTTAAACTGTAAATCTTAGACGCAGCAGCTTTCTCTTGGCTCCATAATTAATTACACCAAAACTCATTCTTTCACACAAACATGCATCCAGATGTGGATACATAATGGATTTTTCAAGCAAACACTTTTTTTGTGTAATGCTACTGATTAACATTTATCATCCCACTTAGTCTGATTTCAAATGTACAAACTCTTTTTATATTCAAATTAAATAACACAATGAAGAAGGGCAGGAAGTGGATCTACATGATAATACAAAGCACATGGTAATATCCAAATGAAAATTTTGGAAAGTATGTTGTATCTAAGAAATTTGGAATTGTTTGCATTTTTATAAATAATATCTTTCAGATGAGTTTCTCCTATAACTCTTTGTATTTAGACTATCATCTCTGCACCACTGAGAACAGATCACCTTAACACACGGAAGTTTTAAAAGTGGACAGGACCTTAGAAATAATTGTTCATGCAGAAATTTCCATTGTCATTTCCCCACGGACTTGAGAAAAAAAAAAAAAAGTAAAGAAAAGACACTCCAGCACATCAGTCAATTTGGTATCCCATTTTGGCTTCCAGAAGATCAGAAGTCCGTGTGCAGCATCCATGACCCACCAGTCGGTGACCACATCCACTGTAAGCAGCCGCAGATGAAGCTGTATGGAGATTATCGGGACAAAAAGCCTCCCAGCTTGTCATGGGATGCAGAGCGTATTGTACATCCACATGTATTGAACACAAACCTGTCACCGTCTGTGACAGCCCCATTCATCACGCACAAAGCCAACCCTGTCAGCGGCACAATGCGTTCCGGCTGTCCCCCTCCCTCCCCCCTCTAAGTGACAGCACTGAAATGAACATTAGGACACCCGGGTGTATATTGAAATGATTTGTTTTTCCGCCTCCCACTGAAGCCAATTTCCAGAGGCTAATAAACCTGGGAATTATTTTGTCTGAGAAAAGGGAAGACTTTCCTCTCCGTGAAACATTATTAGGTCCCACGGGGGGGTTGTCACCTAAGCCGGTCAATCTGTGTTACAAATCCGTGAGAATCATTTTATATAATCATCCATCCATCCA
>JAOWBL010069800.1:0-18982 GCA_028564865.1 Zenarchopterus dispar
AGTTTTGTATTAACATAACGGTGTTTAAAACTATTCATAAAAATGGTGGTGAATTATGATTATTATTGTCACTACAACATTATATTTTAATAGTGGTATAGTGGTAGGAACATAATTGTCATTTTTAAAGAATGCCTTAACAGGAAAATAATAACAAAGAAGAATACTTTAATTAGAAAAACAAGAACACAAAGGACATATCTGGATTTTAAAAATTTATTTATTGTTTAAAGCGGAGAACTAAACCGGATATCTGGTAGCGCACACGCTTTTAATGCTCGGTGCAAACTAAAGTATTTTGTTCCGCCGTCATTTTCCACAGTATTTACGTTAATGACGAAACACAGTCCAAATTCTCTTCTTTGCGAACGTAATACACCACATAATATAAATGCATGTTTTTTTAAATGACTACCTCTGTTATCAAATTGAGAGCTGGTTAACATTCAAGCGTCATAACTGTTAACAACAACACGGAGATGAGAAAGGTTCCGTTTGAGTGGGGATCTACCAAAAAGGAAAACACCTACTCAAGCTTGCTGCAGTGGTGCAGGTATTTGGCAAACTTCCATCAAAATTAACTTTTATCTCAACGTTTTATTTGCCACCACGAGGTCCTGCACGTAAACAGAACTAGAGTCCGTTTCTGTGCTTAGCCGTTGCTAGGAGACAGACTGACGAATACGTGTTTGTCCTCTCAGGGCAGTGGCTCGTCTCTGACCTCCATGGAGCCACTTAACACCTTTGAATCCGAGATGGAGTCGGATGGACAGGGAAACTACTCCCTCTTTCCTGCCTTGGACAGTATTGCGAGTCTGTCTGGGACTGCTGAGACTCTGGAGAGGTTGTAGATACTCGTATACTGTAACGGCGTCTAACATTTACTATTGTGCTTTGTTTTGCTCATATTAACACATTAGTTACTGCTGGGAGAAGAAAACTCTACATTGAAACTGACAGTCTAGTATTCAAATAGAAAATAAGTTTAACTGGAAAGGACGGATCAATACTGTAAAGCCATCCGCAACAATGGGAAAGGGTAATGTTTTTGTAGAATATCATATTTTTAGCCTTTACATGTTGAAGTTTTATTATCCACCAGGTCAAAATGCATTTTCAGTTGTAGAAATGTGTGATAGTAATCCAACTTTACTATAATTTCTCTCTCTCTCTATATATATATATATATATATATATATATATATATATATATATATTTCAGACAAAGCTTAATATATGCTACTTCTGTAATTTTGCAAATACTCCTCATTTATTCATAAATGGTAGATAACAGTACTCTGTCTCTTTTTTTTTCTTTTGTAGTGAACCCCCCAGTGAAATTGCAGAGAAACCAAACCTCACATGGCTTGACGCTGCACAGGTATGTCTACCACATATTTATCAATGTCTCACTAAAATTGTGTAAAATTGTTTGATGCTGTTGTAAGCTACAAGTGTTTCTTGGTCATCCTTTCTCTTCTGCAGATTGTCTTGGAAGAAGTTGGGCGTCCTATGCACATAAAGGAGATTAAACAGAGAATCATTGACAGGGGACTCGTTCAATCCAAGTACAGCAGCCTGTCTCAATGCTCTACATGCAGTCCTTTGAAAAACAAATTATACCATCTTCCAGTTGTAAGGTTATATGTACCAGTGACAGTATGTGTTTTACAAAAACTAAGCCAGAATGCACAAGTGGTGTTTGGAAAAAACAAAACAAAACAAATGCACTCATTGCTTCAACAGCAGTCTGACAGTGTTGTGGAGGATTTGTTTCCCCCTCTCTTCTGTTTCTTTTTGAGATTTGTGGACATTTCAGTCCAGTTCAGGTCTGGGCTGTGACTGAACAATTAAACAGGCTGACTCTTTTCTAGGTCATAGATTTGCTGGTGTGTTGCATTACAGGATCACATTTCAGTCAGATTCGGCCAGTAAGATGACATTACCTTTGACTTTAGCCTATGTTGGTGTAGAGAATAGTTTGCAGTCATAGCTGCAAGGTTCCCAGGATAAGTGGCTGCAAAATGAGCCTAAATCATCACCTCTCCACCACCATGTTTGACAGTTGGTATGACATGTTTGTGCTGATATGAGATGTTTGGTTTTCAACAAACATGGTGCTGGACAGTATGACCTAACATCTCCATTTTTTAGAAAAGATTGTTCAGGATCCTAAGTTGTACTGTCATTTTTTTTTTGGACACAAAAGCTTTCTCATGGTTACAATCTCAAACACATTTGTACAACTTTTCCTTAATTTTACAGTCATGAACTCTAATATTTAACATGTTAACTGAGGTCTTTAGAGTTTGAAGTTAATTTAGCTCCCCCTTTCTTAGTTATTTAAAGTCTTTTAAAATAGTTTCATAACCCTTCACAGATCACTGGGTGCTAACAACAGACTATCTAAGATTATTGCTGATGTCTTTCCTTGTAGACATTGTGTTACATATGTGAATGCTCCTCGAGCAGATGGCTAGAACCTCTTCTTCTATAAAGGCACTTACACTTGCAGATGATAGATTAATCAATTGGATTTAATTAACAGCACGTATTTACCGTCTTGGCTTTATACTGCTGTGTTTAGATTCTCACACAATATTTTTACTTTTGGCACCAATGTTGTGCAATAAAGCAAATAACAAAATGCCATGATAGGATGGTGTTGTGTGTATGAGGTTGTATCCACCGGAGAAGACCTGGTGTAGACCAGATTCTATTTTTTTCTTCAGTTTTCTGATATGTAAAACCTTAAATATGAAAGATGGTGTACTTTCCTCTTTGTGTTTTGTGTTTTTCACAACACACAAAAGACATTTGTGCTTCATCTTGTTTGATTATCTACATTTAGGACTCTGTTTAAATTGTTTTTCTCTCTGTAACAGTGCAAAGTCGAGCCTGGAAGCTGTCATGTACCGTGAGGTAAGGATGGTGTTTGAGGTCACCGCCAACCTCTGTTGTTGAGTACTACTGTTTTAGTTTTGTGGATCTGGTACATGTGCCATCTGTATTTGTGCTAGCATCTTTTAATTTGTCCATGCCACCCCATCCAGCTTCTCTGAACTTATTTTGAAAAGTTAAAACAAGGCAGATACTTTTAAATCTGTGACTGAATCAAAGGGAGCGCTGTGCTCAGATGCACAAGGCCCACTTTTAATGTGTCCAGCAATAATTTAATAAACCTAAGCTGACCCTGACTTGGGGATTTAAACTTAGCTTTTGTAGCCCTATGCATCTGCCTTAGTCTCGCATTATGTTTCAGACACAAAAAGGCAGCAGGAGATTCAAGAGGATTGAAAACAGAAATGGAGTCTTTGCATTACTGGTGAGTTGTCTTGGATGCTAATACCACTTTCCTACAGAATGCAAATATGTTTCAAGGATTCAAAAAAAAAAAAAAAAAATTGACGTTATGTTTACTGTTAATAACTGAGCCCTTGTTTTTCATAAAGGAACTGTGTCCAAAATTTTAGTTGGACATACATCACAACTCTGATATTGTATCATGTACACATTACAATTCAGGATCTTAAGAAGTAATTAGTGCTGAGTTGTTTTTTTTTTGTTGTTTTTTTTAAAGTGGCGATTCAGTATTGTCAGACCAATACTCGGTTCATATTGTTTAAATGTTAAAGTACTATGATTTATTTAAGCCAATTCAGGGGGGAAAAAAAAACAAAAAAAAAAACAGAATTTTACATTAAATTTGGAAATGTTTCTGGAAAAAGGTTACCAATTTTGGCTTCATAAGATTTAGTGAGGAAGGGAAAACTCATAAATTCTGTCTTTTATCAATGCATTGCTTTTTGTTTTTAATCACAGATTTGTGAGATTTTACAACAGAAACGTATTTGTCAGGTTTTGTATTGTTTTTATTTTTTTCCATCACAAATTTGTGAGTTTTTAGTCAGAAATCCTGTCTTTTAGCCTCTGTATTTAAACATGAAATTTCATCCCCACCCTGAATTTTTTAGTTTGTTTGTTTTGTTTGCTTATTTATTTATTTATGCATGCCATTGTAAGACGGAAAAGGAAAATTGCTTGTGTAGCACATTTCAGACAGCAAAGGCAACTCTGTGTTTTGCAAGAAGTGAATCTTAGAAAGATGTTGGTTTAATTTAAAAAAAAAAAGAGGGGAATATGGTGGAAGGTATTAATAATTCCAAACTGAAATGATTTTAAATTCCTAAAATTTTCAACAACCTGTGCACATTTTGTTTTCATTACCTGTCATCGTCTGTCTTACAACACTCTGAGTGGAAACCTGTCATTTTTACCTTCCTGAGGGAGAGTTGAGCATCGTCTTCAGCTGCTGTCTTTGTCTCCTTGTTTGCCTTCTCACAGACTGACGAGGAGCGCCAGCAGGCCCTGCAGGCCTTCGCCGCACAGGCTTTCCTGGGATCACCGCATCAAAATACAGTTTCCAGCTCCGGCTCTGGTGCCTCAGCCCACCTGTCTCACACCTCTTCTTCTGAGCTTAAACCCAAAATGAAGAGGGGCCCTCGAAAAAACCAGAATGAAAAGTACAGACTCAAGTACCTGAGGCTGCGAAAAGCTGCACGCGCTATGATATTTGTAAGCAAACTGTGTAGCTTGTATCTACCGTAATTACAATAAAAAGCTTTGTTGAATTGAAAAAATGTTTGCTTTTGAGTTACCTGGGTTATATTGTTTTTTTTTTTCCTCAGGAGAATGCAGCTCTCTGTGATGAGGTTGCTCACTTAGAAGAGAAGTTTCTGAGAGCAAAGGAGGAGCGTAGGTATGTGCAGCTGTTCCTAAATGATATTAACTCCTGGCTTTTGTAATGAAAAACTTCCCAAGTCCTTGGATATTTAAGTTCATCATCATATAGGACTTCCTTCCCCTTTTTTTTGCACATTGTTCATTTCCAAAAAGCCGTCTCCAATTTTTAAACATTTTATTTCCAGGTTCTTGTTGAAGTCATTGTTGCAGTACCAGTCTTTGTCAGAAGGAGACATGCTGCCCACACCCAGCTCCAGCTCCCTTCCTCCGGTTCCACCTGTGGCGCTGACCTCAGTTCCCGCAGGTGCTTCAGGCCTCCCTGCAGCCCACAGCCTCATATCATCTGTGTCAACTGGAGAAGAGGGATTGCTAAAAAAACCCAAGAAGGAAAGGAAAGAACGAGGAAAAGAAAATGGAAAAGAAGAGTGTAAGTATTTATGTGGAAACAAGGGTTTAACGTGATGTGGTGTATGTAAATAACCTGAAGTTGTACTTTCAGTTCCAAAGAAGATATCTAAGAAGAGAAAGCTGGCGGATGGATCTCGGAAGCTGGTGCAGCCCATCCCTCTGGACTCATCTGGTCGTCCCGTTTTTCCAATTGTGCTGGGAGGTTTAACGGTCTACAGTCTGGGAGAGGTTGGTATCCGAGATGATGCTTTAGAAACATTTTATTGATACCTCAATAAACTGTGGCGATTGTGTCAAGGGTCTAATATGTCCCCTTTGACGGATAAGAAATCATTACAAAGCCAACATCATCCACTGAATTTTAACGAGTTGAAACTTGTGGCCGCTCTCCAGATCATCACAGACCGAATATTGTTCCACGACGAGTGTGCCATCTACCCCGTGGGCTTCTGCAGCACGCGTGTCTTTGCCAGCATGAAGAACCCCGAACAGCAGTGCCTCTACACGTGCCAGATCAAAGATGGGGGGGCGGGTCCACAGGTACATGCACAGTTGCTGTTTTTAGGACCAGCTCTTAAGCTCTGAATGCAGCTGCTCGGAGAAGTCGTCATAAAATTTGTACAAGCAACATTGTTTTTAGATGCAGTGAGACATATAAACACCACATTGGTAATTACGTTTTTAATTTAGTTCATTATGTGTAGGTATGAATCAAAAGTAGATTGTTTTAAATGAACCTCACAGATACCACTTGACATATTGCAACAGAAATACTTTTCAGGATGGAAATTGAACATTCTCAAACATGTTGCTTCACCTCATCCCTAGTTTGAGATTGTGCCTGAAGAAGACCCTCAGAACGCCATCGTGGCCTCCTCTGCTTTGACCTGCCATTCAAATCTATTAAAGGCCATTGCATCTAACAGGTAATAACGTTTAGTGCAAAGGTCTAAAATTTATAGTGCAGAACATAAGAAGTCTCAGGTTTACTGAGTACTAAGATTTAATATTTAGGCCAAGAACAATAACTGTTGCTGTAGTGATGTATGTTTTCACTCTTGTAATGTAAATATGGACCATAAATGTGCCCTACGGAGATGAGAGGATCTGCTTCTCTGCTCCAGGAGCTGTCAACGTTTGGGAACTACTTGAATTCGTTTTTATGCATGCATCAGCATCTTTGTGATTTATTCATGCAACTGTCAGGATGTCATTAACAAACAAACTTCAGACTCAGCTAAGATAAATGATGTGGTCAGAAAATCCAATTTCAGTGAAGTGTGCTATTCAGCTTTTGTTCATTTATACTGTTAAAAATATAATTTATAATAAGAAAACAGTGGAACAGCCTCAGAGCTGTCATCTTTCAATAGCACAGAGGACAGGCTGTGATCCAGCTGTGTTCTGGATGGATAGCAGTTATTTTTACTATATTTTAAATTACTTCAGCGATCCCAATATACTTTACCACTACTGTCGCCTTTATAGTTGTGGTGTGAACTCTGTTATCCACTTGAATTGTAAGGACTTTACAATTATCTAACCAGTTATTGTTACTGTTACTGGTGTGATAAACTTTTTTCAAGCTTAGCCCGTTATATTTTTTTTTAGTTTCAATACAATATTTGTCTTTTTCTTAGTTCCAAGTCTGTGAGACCGATTGTGCCATCAGGAGCAGACTTCTTCGGCTTCTCTCATCCAACCATCCAGAACCTCATCCAGAGTTGTCCCGGAGCTCGCAAGTGCAGCAAGTAAATTCACTTTGTTTTCTGAACATGGATTATCCACTGCACCACACAAAATGAACTTTAAATAGCTTTTCTTATTTAGATATTTTTCTTATTTGTAGTCTATCATCAAGGCTTTAAAACCGCCTTATTGTAAGTTTTGTACACATCTTCATTACCAAAACAGCACATGCGATATTACTAAAAGGAACAAACTTGCCCAGCATTTTTTTTTCTTAGTGTGGTTAAAAACAGACAAAATTCTGCTTCTAATTAATTATACAGTATTTATTTATATTTTTGAAGTAAAATAAACATTTTACGATATATATATATATATATATATATATATATCGTTCACTAGCTTTATTTTTAAATGGCATTTGTGTGTGCGCGTGTGTGTTCTGCTGTTATCTGGTTGTTTTAGCTACAGATGGATTCGTTTTGAGGTGTGTCGTCCTGGCGACGGCCAGGTCCCTCACAGCTTGTCAGAGGACGACGCCTCAGTCAACTTTGACGCCTATCTGAGACGCCAAGGCTTTGATGGGAACATCAAGGCGGAGCACGTCACAGGTGCTTTTGACAGTTCTCTTTTTTTTCAGCACACGTTTGCCAGACTGTGTTGCATATTACCTTTATCTTGTAAGTTTAGAGAAACCTTTACTGTGGCATGTACTCTGGAGCTTTAGAGTCCACTGATTCCTTGAGTTTTCTTGATTTGGAGTTGTTTTTCCAGAGGGACTGTGTATAAATTGAGGACATTCATTCAGTCATTTTTATCACTATGCTTCTGAACAGAGATCATTTCTAGAGAAAGATTCAATCTTACCAAGCACAATGATACATTTTACCTTCATCTAGTCTCCCTTCACATTCAAGCAATACTCTGTTTTAGAAGACATTTCAAATTCAAGAAACGTAGGAGCACATTAAAACTCAAACCAACAGGGACAGTGCAATCTTGAGATTTAACAGCTCTCATTTAAGTATCACAGCAGGTCACAGGTAAGATCCTTGTTGAGGGCAAATAACAGATGTTATCTTCTTCCCCAACTAGCATCTGTAAGCAAAGCAACTGGCGCCACTCAGTTTTTTCTGTGTGTGTACTGCTGCAGGAATGTGAATTTCCCCATTATGGGATTAATAAAGGAACATCTTATCTTATCTTATCTTATACCCTTCCTGCCCCAGCAGCTGCTGTGCTAGACAGTTAATATGCTATGAATGGACAGAAAGTAGTCATTTCGTGCAGAAATCTGATGTTAAACCTTTTTCAAAGTAAAAGCATGGCCAAAAGTATGGCAGATTTTTTGTTGTTTTTTTTTTTAACTGAAGAATGTTGAAAGGCTGATATCATGATAACTGAAACTTCCATCTTTTTTCAGGACAGACACCACAATCTCCGAGCTCCTCTCATCAGCACCACCTAATCTCCCCCACCATGAAGCCCTCCACCTCTTATTTCAGCTCTTGAGATTCTGCGCTGGAGCTTCTCAGAATTCAAGGCCGTACCTTGATATTTATTCTCATTTACAAACACCACAGGCTTTCCCTTTCCCAAATGCTTAGTTTAATTTTCCAAAAGAAAAAAAAGGACTTAAGACATTCAGACCTGTTATGTTATCTTTTTGGAATCCTCAGACAGCTTTTTTTTTTTTTTTCGTGGTTAGGCTTCTGTATGTGGTTTGGCACATTCAAGATTTGTTCATGTCTATAATAAACCTCATGGCCATGGATTGTAGAAGTTTAATCTCATTTTGCAATGTTTCATATTTAATTGGTAAAAATGTATTTGCATGCTGTGATTGCAGGAACAGATTTTGATACTGTGTACTTAAAATTACAGCTCACCTTTTGGTCTGGTTGAAGCAAGAAAGTCATGTTTGGATTCATTGATAATTTAACTTTGTTCTGTTTTAAATTAAATGCGGCTTTGAAAGTAATACACTTGGAAAAAACAATTATCCCTTTGCGCTATTTATTTACTGTAGATTATGCAAAAATGAATTATGCTGTAAACATCACAATCTAGAATTTTGTTAAAAGAGAAACTATTTTGTTGTGCTTTCCTGCAGCTTAATGTTCAACGATTTGTCTACGATCCAGTTCCCATAACACCTTAGGTTGTACAGAGGTAAATAAAAAAAACAATTGAATAAAAACTCTTTTTTTAAGGATGACAGTAAAACACACAATTATTGAGTATCATAATTATGAAACCACACAAATGCGTAAGTATTTGGTAAATGACTGATTTTATCTTTTTACACCATAGTGGATTTTTAAAATGCAGATTTCATCTAAGTTTAGACTCGAGGCTTTAATATAACAGCTTTTACAGAAATATGGCATTTGTCATAAGCAGACTACCTTTCAAGTGCTCCAAAGTTTTCTGACAAAGTGAAATCATTTGAAATACAACTGAAGCTTTTAATACTTGGGTGAAAATCTTTTGTAGTCAATGACTGAAGTCTGCAGTCGAGGGATGTCATTTTATCCTGAGTTTACTCTCTGAAGGTGTTTTGCCAGACCTTCAGGTGCTGGTTTGTGGGTTTTTCTGCCTCCAGTTTTGTCTCGGCAACTGAAACAAAAGTTCTGTTGGGTTGAGACAGAGTAACTGACTCTTGACATCGAAGGATATTTCATGTCTTTGCCTTCAAAGACTTTGAGTTCCTTTCACTGCATGTTTAGGGTCACAATGGTCTGCAGTGTAAAGAACTGACCCTTCAGTTTTCTAGCATTTATGAGCTTCACCAATAGTTGTATACATAAATAAACACCACTGAGGCCTTCCAAACATGCCCATACCATAACACTGCCTCCACCATATTTGACACACACAACATGGTCTGCTTTGAATCATGAGTCTTTTCTTTCTTTTGTATTTTCCCATCACTCTGGTAGAAGTTTGTTTAGGTCTCATCTGTCCAAAGAATCTGACTCCAGTGCATGAAAAGCTAAATCTAATCTGACTACAGTCTGAAGGATTTTAAATTCTGACAAAGATACTTCCACCTTCTCCAGAATATTCTTGACGTCTGTTGATGTTATGAAGGGCTTCTGTTCCCCAAGCGAATGATTCTGTAATCATCCACTTTAGTTTTCTGAGATTTTTCAAGGCCTTCTGGTGTTTTTGAGCTCAGCAGTGATTTCTTTCTTTTTAAGAATGTACCGTAGTGTTGATTTGGCCTCGCATAAGGTTTTTACAATGTCTTATAGATTTACGTTGGTATTTTCAGCCTAATTATGGCCTCTATCACTTGCACTGAGATATTTTTGGACTTCATATTTGTAGTTTCAAACTGCTGCCAAATGCCAACTCTGCTTGATATCAACCTCACCTTTTCTCTACTTTGTCTGGAAGTAACGAGAGAATGGGCTGCACATGACTAAATTCCTTTCAGTCAATTGTCCAAATATGTTTGAGCCAGAAATCCAGAAATCCGTTGGCAGTTTGATTAAGATAGATGTAATTCTTTAATGCTGAAAGTGACACGGTGCTAAATTTATCAAAAAATATTTGAACAATTTTTTTTGACATTTAATTTCCGATTCAGTAACTTCTCCAAATGGCATCTTTGCCAGAGTATCGATTGATAATAAAAGGAGGTGCAGGTAAAATCCTTGAGGCACTATAGATGGGGCAGGCTTTAAAGTTACAAGGCGTGTCTCTCCATGCGTATCGAAGAGCTGCAACTTCCTCTGAGGGATGACATAAAGCAGTAGACACATGGATAGTTGCTTGGTCCCACTCCACAATGGGAGCTGGAACCCAGAGGGATTCGAACCCGCATGGCGTCTGAATTTCTGAACAGCAAATCTTGATGGGGGAAAAAAAAAAAACAATAAGAAATTAGCGCAAACTGGAGTACAACAGGGACAACCCACAGAAATGTAGAGTTTTATCATGAGATGTGATTATTGTTCTATCCAGCTAATGGTGGTTTCAGAAGAAAAACTTTTCCAACAAAAACTAACTCAGCATCAACTCTGCTGTCTCACTTACCTCAAAAATGTCTTTGGATGGCGTGACAGAGACTGCTTGGTCATATGTGATGCTAACAAACATTTCAGAAGACTGGATTTGACTTGGATAAGGTCCAACAAAGGGCACATCCATTTCACCATAAGCCACTGCCATGGCACCCAGCATCAGTCGATAAGCTACATCCTGCTTGTCTCTGGGATGAATCCTGAAACACAAAACATTATACAGTTTTAGAAAATAAATGTTGCACGGGCTGATACTTTGTGTTTCAAAATTCAGAAGCAAATGCGAGAGATGATAGATAGACCTTGATTTCCAACAGAGAAAATCTATTTTGAATTTGACTTTTTTTTATGTAAACTATTTCAATCATAAATTGGTCTTTGTATACACTTTAAGACCCCACAATCCAGGCAGCTTTGAGGACAGAGGTTAAAACATGATTTTGCTCCACATGAATCCAACTTTTTCTCATTTCCTAAAGATTTCTGAAACATTCTTTCGGTTTCAAAATGTTGAACCAATTAAAGTCGTTTTAGCTTGTAAATAGCTCAGTCATTTTGAATACATGCGTCAGTCCTGCTCAGGGTCAAGGGAGGACTGGAACCCCTCCCACTTAATAGCTTAGAGACATATTTCACATTTTCCAACCATCCATCCGTTATCAACACCTATTTTATTTCTATTTTTGGTCATGGGGATCTGCTGGAGAATATCCCAGCTCATTTTGAGCAAAAGGAAGGAGTACACTCAGGACAGGTCACCAGTCCATCACAGGCCCACACACACAGAACCAACCACACACACTCACACCTATGGTCAGTTTAGATATTTAGTTTAGTTTCAGTTTTTTGGACCATGGGAGGAAGCCCATGCAAAGTCCACACAGGTTTCAAACCAGGTACCATCTTGCTGTGAGGGTCACCATACCAGTCTTATGTTTTCCAAGCATTTTTATTTTTTTTTCTACCTACTTTGCCCAATCATGTCCAAACAATGGCCTACATGACTTCCCTGATTGCCCATCAATATGAGTTTTGTCCAAGCAATTATCACAGAAGGTGCAAGAAAAAGCAAATGCAGCAAGCTTGAATAATCAGCATGGTTTCAAAGAAGCTAGGTAGAACTTTCATGTTCAAGTTGCAAAGCTGAAACACAAGGCTTCAATGAAGAACTGCAACATAAATCCTGATGAACTACAGGAAAGAGGTGCACATCCGTGATATCATGTTACTTGGTCTATTGTATTTCTATAACACTAAAAAAACAACGTCTTTGTCTACCTGCTACAAAGTTAAAGCTACAAAGTGTGAACCTCATGTGCAGCAGATGTAAGGAAAATTCTGATCAAATTTTGATCAGCTTTCCTAAGATTTCACTTTCAATGATCGCCTCTGATCTGGATGCTTACGTGCCATAGGGTGAAGTTTCATCAGGTAAATCTAAAGCAACACTCATAAAAGTTTTCTTCATCCTGGAGTTTGGAACAAAACCCATGTCTGCTGTTTGGTGCCAGCGGATTAGTGGAAAGCCATCATCGATGGAGTTGTTTTTGTACGTGTCCAGCTGCACATGCAAACAAAACAGTCACCAGTTGTGCAATAAATGAAAACATGTTTGGAAAAGTAGACTCTGATGCATGTATTTTAGCTTTATAAAAGTGAACTTAAAAAAAGAACAATCATTAGTGTACCTACCTGGACAAATCCAAATGGGAAGTCAAGAGCTGTCTGACCCCCTGAGCCCTGATGAAATGCCATCCTCCAGTCATCAATCATAGCAGGGAAAGAACAGTTGTATTTGTTCCGATGATAGTCTATGTTCGCCTCACCTGAAAATGTAAAAAAATTTACAGATCGATTCTGCATGTGCTGAATGTATTCTGTCCTTGGTATCTGTGCTACCTTGATACCAGATAGCTCCATAGATGGTCATATTGAGAAGTGGGTGGATCATCGCATTCCACAAAACAGAATTTCTTTTGGGACTGCGAGGACTGAGAAGACTGAGAGGATGAGACAAACTGAGCAGTGATTAGGACACTGTCATGTATACTACAGTTTAGATGGACTATGTCCTCACCTGTCCTTAGTTTGCTCAAGTCCACACTGCCGCAGGGCTCTTGCAGATGACCAGGCTTCTATAGGTGTGCCTCCCCAGCAGGACTCCACCAGCCCTATAGGGCTCTTCAAGTTCTCATACATGTAACGTCCAAAGAGCCAGCAAACTGCAGAAAACTCTCCCACAATACCTGGAAATATTGTTGACCAATCAATTAGAAAAACATACACATTCAAAAAGCATGATGATGGTGTTAGAGTATGTATTTAAACATCTTAACCATATTCTGTATCATAGTTTTTTGTTTAAAAATAGATGCAATTAATGCATGCATATTTCTCATATACTGAATATGTAACAGGCTCATGTGAAGTTGAGTACTCCGAAGCAAACAGTGTCAGTGTTTCAAATTATTCAGGGAATAAACAAAGAAATCTTCCTCTTACTGGCTGTGGGCACAGACCAAGGCAGCTCCACTCGAATCAGATCAGTGAGCTCAGTTTCACTTGTTTTCTGAGCTACCACAAAAGTCCTTACATGAGTGTATTTGGCTGAAAGGGCCAGCTCCTCAGATGCATTGAAAATCTGTTGAAGAGTTAATCAATTTAAAAAAACAATCAAGAAGTGAAAATGGAACAAAACATGGATAAAACATGGATTCATAAAAGCATTTCAAGAAGCAATTTCCTTTTCTTTTAAATGGTGCTAGCACTAAAGTTTTGTACAACCCTTCAGATATTATAGATAAAGGATCTTTCACTCAGGTGCTGCTTCTTATCATTCTAGTTCTGATAAAGCTAAATCTGCTGCACCAAACATATGATGTGGAGTTTTTGGGGGGATTAAAATATGTGAAAATATTTTGTTTCAAGATTCAGCCTCATAGGAGTACAAATCAGAAAGTGAGACAGACATGCCACACAGTACCTGTTTTGTTTTGAAGTACATGTTGCTTTGTCCTCCACAGAGCCAAATGTCTCCAAAAAGCACATCTGTCAGAGTAGCTGTGCTCTTCTCAGACTTTACAGTCACACTGTAGGGACCTCCAGGGTCAACAGGGTCAAGTGTGACATGCCAAATCCCTGGGAAAGTTATTTAATGTGGACATGTGACAAAATAGAGAGATCGTAAGATAACTGATTACTAATTATGGAGTCCTTCAGGGGTCAATTTTGGGAACAATTGTGTTCCAGTACATAAAATCCAGAAATCTGGTGACCAGTAAATGCTGATGCCACACATCTATATTCACATGAGAGAAGCTTCTAGTTCAGTGTCATGCTGAGTTTACACCATGAATGCCTTCAGGATGTTAAAAAATGGGATGTCTAAAAGTCAAATCTAGCAAAACAGAGGTCATTGTAAGGGGTTTTCAGTAAATGACTAAACAAATCCTGCCACCTGCTGGCTTCTTGTGAAAGCCTGTTAGAAAGAACCTTGGTGTTTGATTGTAACCTGACCACTGCATTTTAAATCAGCAAAGAACTATTTCTAGATCATCTTCGACTTTATTGTTTTAAACACAAAGAGACAATCTCTTTTTCAACTCTTTCGCCTTCTTACACCTCTTCACTTGTCTCAGCCAAAATCCATGAAACACCTCCAGATGGTCCGATTTTTTTTAGCACCATTTCAGAATGGACTTTAAGATCTCAGTATCGACTTTTTAAGCTTCTCGCAGGCCTAATCTTTCTGACCTTTTAATACCGTATGAGCCAGTAAGTAGACCAAGATCTTAGTGGAGAGGACTTTTATTTGTTCCAGGGAAGCAGCTAAAGATCTGAGGTGGCAAAGCAAAAAAAAAAAAAAAAAAAACCAAGCAAACAAACAAAAAAACAAAACAAAAAAAAACAATCTGTAGTCAAAGCCCTTTAACTATGGAACAAGCTGCTGGAGAAAATCTGGTCAATACGGTCAGTGATCTGTTCAATGGCCTCTTAAGAGACCTTTCCTGATTTTATTTGACTCTTGATTTTTATTTCTATTGGCTGACTGGAATGCTGCTCCAGTATTTTATGAGATTTTATATTTTATTAATGTATTCTTTCAGTGTTTTAGTTTTACCTGAGTTCATATTTTACCTGTTGCTTGTTTAGGTAAGTGCTATATAAAGATAAGTGAGCATCAATTAAAATTGGCGGTCAGTGTTGCTGGCAAAATCATTTAATTTAAAATACAGAGGAGTAGAAAAGCAGTTCAAATATTTGCATGTCTAAACATTTATAAACTACCCCTGTTTCTATGCAGTAGTTTACAGATGACAACACTGTACTGCATTTACCTCCTGATGAGGTGAATGATGTGAAATTCTGTGTCACTGGTCCTGACAGGAAGACGGTGACCACGGTCCTCTCAGGGGCAAACCCCCACAACAAGGCTCTGCCTGGAGACCTCTGCAGTACCATATGATCTCCATAGTATGATGCAAAGCGCAGTCGCCCATCTACACACGCACACAAACAAACAAACAAACAAACACACACGCACAGAGCGATATGCTGATTTTGATTTTCTTCTTGTAGATTTTATAACATAAAAAACACAATGACAAAACGTATCATAACATTGTAACTGTTGATATTTTATATTGCTGAGGCGGTTTCACAGTAAGTTCCAATATTAGGTAATTAACAATTTTAGATATTCAAATTTGGAAACTTACCACAACTGAGAAGAGAAGCTGAGAATATCACAAGAATAAAGATTACAGCCATGCGAGAGCAAGCTATAGGTCCAGCTAAAAAAAAAAGTTAGTCGTGGTGCTAAAACGAGAAAAAGTGCGACTTTCCTGTGATGTCACTGAGACCAACTTAAACGGAATACAAACTTTCAAAATAAAAGCACGAAAAAACTCTTGAATAATACACTGTATACCAAAGTACTCATTTGAAAGAATTTAGTTACATGCTTATTTGTACATATTATGATTCGTCGGCTGCTATTGTTTATTTCTTTTGTTTGTAAAAGCCTGAAAACTGAAAAATGTGTTTTATGAAGGAGTGACAGTAAGGACAAAATTCCTGGATCAGTGTGCGAAAATGTTTTCATAATTAAGGATGAAAATAGCAAGAGGCTTTGACAGTAAAGAACTGAGTCCTGAGTCCTGTTTTATTTCTTTATATCATTAAGTTTTCCTGAAAGAGCTTTAGAATCTGTACTACGTGCTACTATTTTATTAAGACTTAAGCTCAATTAATCAGTGATCTCTATTACTGGATTGGACAGATCATATTGACTAGCGTTTAAGGCGTCGTGCGCACAGCGACGCCATTTTGAAGAGTGCTAGTTCACATGTAAACAAACAGCTGTCAATAGCGTAGGCCTCAAATAAGCGTGTATTTTACTTCGTTCGTGATAAATAGTCAGCCTGATTCAACTTTGCATTACTGAAGCACTATGTGGTATAATATCTAAATATGACTAAACATGAAAATGACTACTTGTGAAAGGAGACGCTCTGCTGTCTGGAGTGTTCATTAGCATAGTTGTAGCAACTAAAAGCAAAACAATGGATGCTTTTAGAACGATAATTCCCTTGGCTGTTGCTGCTAGCCGTTTTGCTTGCAGATGAAAGTAGGACTTTTAAAAATGCTGTTGACATGTCAAAAGTCAGGTAAGGTCTAATCCAGTAATAGAGATCACTGCAATTAATCAACAATTAGAGTGAAATTTTACTCATAATGATTGCATCATTTCTCAAAAACTCCTTTCATATTCTCAAAGCAGTATGTTGCCGTGAGGTGAATCCTGATGAAGCCCAATGTAATTAACATCTATCGACTAAAACAACGGCATGAAAAATGGCAGCAGATGTAACATTAATTACCCCACTGTTTACCAGCCAGGTGTTTATTTATCAAAACATTTTAGGTGTTGGCCTGCTGTAAAGACAAATGAACACGTGGAGTTCCACTGACATGCTATTTAACACAAAATGTCAACAATTACATAGATATAAGTAATACATATAGGTGGGAATTAGGTAAAAGGCTATTTTCTCCTCTTTTTTTGGTGTACTAAATCAGGGATCACAGTAAAATGAAGAACACAAGTACAGCATGTTCCGTGTGTAGAAACAGTTTGGCATGAGATGAGATGAAATGAGATTAGATGAAATGAGATGAGACGATTCAATGTGCACAACCAATATTGATCACACCCTCCCTGAAAGTAACACTAAGTGAAAGTGAATATTCCAGTTTATTTTAACATGAAGATAATGAAATGTACACATCTGTAATGTATTTCTGTCCAAAAGAGATATAAAGTTAGACAATGACATTTATGCTGAAATAACGATGACATCTGTTTTCCCCATAAAGCCCTGCCAGAAAGTAGATTTCTCCTCACTCCTGGCTGAGCCCCTGTATTGTCTTTTGCTGCATATTTGGTGAGATGAAGACCTCTTAAGCCCATTGCTTTGTCTTGCTGTGGAAAATTGAGAATAGCCAAAGTATTCAGGCGTATTGCATAAAGCAGCCAGTCAAATCGCTTGGCTGATCGCATGTTGTGAGATCAGCTGATCTGGTGATTGACTGTTGCTACACAGACTCACTGTCGGGCCTGTCCACTGCTGTGAGTTAACACATCTTGTCTGTGTCAATCCAACCTTACAGCGTCGCCCCATTGTTGTTAATTTAACAAGTTTGTCCATGTTCTTTCAGGAAAGCAGATAGTGTAAAATGCTTGTAAAATGTTGGACAAACCTTGACTAAATTCCACTGAAAAATGGTACTAAAACATGCCTGCAAGCAGGAAAACATGATTTCCCTACCTCCCCTCAGAGTGTCCTGCAGAGTCTCTGATCTGTGAATTTCTCTCATTGTATAGGCAAGTACATCCAGAAGCTGCTTATGTTATTTTCTATTTATCCCAATATACCAAAAAGTCCCGCAATTCACCAAAGCAGCACTTGCAAGATAGTCCTCAATAAATAGGAGTAAATGGGGCTAAGTGAGTAAAATATTTATGTCTGAAACAAGAAGAAGAAGAAAAAAAAAGCAAGATCATTTCAGTTTCAGCAAATACAGTATCCGAACTTCAAGCACCCTTAAGGGAAGTGATTTTCAACCACTGTGTCATGGGAAATTATCCACTTTCACTTAAGTAGCCCACAAACACAAAAAAACAAATTTAGTTACTGCAAGTAAATTGCCAGTGTTGAGCACTTGAGCCTATTGTGTAGGGGCTAGAAGAGTAATTAAATATTCTCTCAGTGGGTTGCAGTAGAGTTCAGACAATAGTGAAGTTCAGGAGATGGCAGAGATGAAACAAACATTCTTGGGTAGTGATGTGCTGCTGGAAAGTAATCCCTTTTGATGGGAACTTGTAGCCTCGCAACCTTTTTTATACATGCAAAACTAAATATCTAACAAACATTTTTTAAAAAAGCAGAAAAAGGAAACCCAGTAGTAAGAATAACATAAAGTTAAAGTACATTATACTTTTACACTAAACATATAGTAGCATAAAAATGCCAAATACTGCATTTGAGCTCTATATTGATTTAAATTATGCCCAGCCTTATTTTCAAAAGCTTCAAGAAGTTTTAAAGATTGGATTTTTTTCTCTTGGCTCTTAAAGAGATTTTTTTCTGCCATCCAGAAGACCTCGTCACCGTGAATAGAAGGGAGAAAAGTCTTCAAGTGCCAAGAAAAGGAAGTCCAGTTACCGTGACTGAAATCTTAGCATGGGTGATTGAGCATCTGCACCATTAAATGCCTGGAAGTAGATGTCATAACACACAGACCAACTACATGTGTTACAATCAAAATTTTAAAAAATGCCAGTTTTAGAGATTTGTTTCATAACAATAAAAATGCAATTTGAAGACAAACATTAAAATATCTTCACCGTAATATCTAAGTAATATATAATGGCAAGAAGAATGAGTCAATGGCTAGGAATTCCAAAAGTTGTGTTTTGTCTATGTATTGCTATGAACTGAATTTGCAGAAAGCAAGAGCAAACTCCATCAACCACCTTGCCAGTGACAGCCTGTGCATATTTCCCAGCCTAGCAATTAAGTTTCAATTAATTTGGAAACATTTCCATA
>JAOWBL010069801.1:0-18981 GCA_028564865.1 Zenarchopterus dispar
ATATAATATAATATA
This sequence comes from Zenarchopterus dispar, assembly GCA_028564865.1. NCBI lineage: Eukaryota > Metazoa > Chordata > Actinopteri > Beloniformes > Zenarchopteridae > Zenarchopterus > Zenarchopterus dispar. The sequence goes on from JAOWBL010069801.1 coordinate 16, forward strand.
ATATAATATAATATAATATAATATAATATAATATAATATAATATAATATAATATAATATATATAATGGTTCTCATTTTGTTCATTTGCCCATTTTTGTAAAGATTTACAGCCGGTCCATTTTCAGTTCTTTAGTTTGTACAACTGTTCAGATATTCTGTTTCTTTTTGCACATGTTTTAATGTGCATTAAGTGAGTGTTTGTAGCAATCCACTTGCTCCTATGGCAGTGTGTTTGTGGTGCATATCAGACGATACTGGTTGTGGACAAGTGGACACAGAGACGTCTGACGTGCTCTGACTTACATGGACATGTGTGCAGAGTGGATATTAGAGAGGAGCTGACCATTGACAACTGAAGTGCATTTATGTTAGCGCATAACTTTGCACACAATTCGGGCTTTGGCTAACTATTATTTTCATTATCAATTCAAGGAATCATGCACTTGATTTAGTAATCACATCTGCTTAGCACCAGAAAAGAATTAATTTTTCTTACTGTTTTCTAACCATTTAGAGCAATCATTCACTTTTGAGGTCAAACTCTCTGAAAGCAACTTTAGTCTTCTGTCATGTAGTTGTGTTAAAAAAAAACATGATGAGGAGAGCAAGTAACTGCACATGGACGATTCATTAACCATTTCCACCACTTGTAGAGTTATATGTGCTATATTGTGCATGCACTAGGTGATACAGTGCTCTAAGACTTATTCTGTTCAGCATGTGTAATCCCCTTAAATTCTCTTCTGATATCCCAACTACCTTCACGTCAGATTAACTAAAGCGGAGATCAAGGAGTGCTCCTCTCAACTATATGCAGGGTGACAGAGGGGACACATGTTTCTGCATAATGAAACCAGCTTCTTAAAAGATGCTGCTATGGATTTGTGTTGTTCATTTCATAATCTGTGTGGAAATTACTTATGGCGCATGATGTAATGTTTATATTACTTTGCAGTAACATTACATGTATATTTGCAAATGCACAGCATCTGTTTATCACTCATGTGCACAGAGTCCTGCATATGTTCCACAACACACTTGACTGATGTTCCTTTTCACCTAAATAAACATAGCTCTATCTTTTTTAGTTTTTTTTTTTTTTTAAGTTTTATTCTAATGAACCTTGATCTTTTTTTAAAATTGAAATTGGGACCTCTTATGTAAGTGTGATACCATGGTGCAACAATAGTGTTCTGCAGTAATGGACAGTCACGTGCATAAGGCAACAGTTTAGTGGGGAAGAGCATATAAATACATCATATACTGTCTCTTATATATGCTTCTTATAGGATGGAGCTAGACAGTATTGCCAGATGGAGGGGCACCTGTTTTGACTTTAGATTTGCTTTCAGGCTCTGCATACAAATGTGAGTAATTATGTGTTTTTTTTCCCACTGAGTTTGGGTACATTGCTGCATACAGTGAAGGTTCAAAAGTTGTTGGTCCAATGGTGCTTTGAATTTCAAAAAGAATAGTTAATCTGTTGACTCTCAGCAGCTGTAGAACATCATACTTGCACAAAATCAGGTGTTTTCTGTCTTGTCCGTGGGTGCTTTGACTTTTTTTTCCATGTTTCAAGTCAAAGGTTAGATGATGAAAATTCATAAAATGCTATATTCTGGATTGTAACATTTAAAATCAATGATTCTGACCATCAAAACTGTGGCTTTAAGGTCAAAATAGACACTCTTCAGGAAAACTTTGACACATTCATTGTTTACTGCTCATGTAAGCCAACTTTCAGTCTTATATGGTGTGTGAAAGGACATAAATGGACACAGAATGATGGAGAATTTTCCTCCCGATTGCTTATCTTTGTGTGATCAATTAATAGTATCTCAAGTAAAAATGCATCTGTTGGAAAGGGCAGGTACACAACATTATCACCCAATGTGGTTTATTACTTTATCTGTTTCTGAGAAAAATCAATAGAAAAGAAATTGCAGATTATGCACAGACTATGTCTTCTTGAGTCTTTATGGATTTAAAATCAAAATCCTGAGAATTCAATATAGAAGGAGGCGTCTTGGTTATAGAGAGGCATTAAAAACAAACCTAATAGACCAATAGATTAAAAACAACAGGAAATGAAGAACTTTATGTGATTTTTTTTTCTTTTTTTTCTTTAATTTATTTTTATTTTTTATTTTTTTGCAAAATGCCTGATTTGTGAAAGACAGGAAACATAAACATGTAAGATGAGGTCACTGAAGGCAAATTTTTGAGAGGCCCCTTGTGAATTTTCTTTTTTTAAAAAAACCGTAAGTGTTTGTTTAATAGGTTGGGTATTAACTTAGTAAAGCATTTTTGAAACAGGCATAGCTTATTTCTAAGAGCTGATCTCAAATGAAAAGACTTAGCAAATTTTGGCATTTTTTGTTTACATAATATCTAGCTACAATACTTTATCAGTTACATTTTTTTTATCTTTAAGGATTACTCCCATCTGAATATTTTTACAGGAAAAGAAATCTTGATTGGAGGCCAACAAGAGATTTCTATAAATTCTGAACTGTTTGATATTCATAAAACATTTACCTCTAATTTAATTTTTTTTCCTTATTAATTTGTTATTTGGATAAAAATAATTTGTTTTAAAGAACCTCATGAGATTGCGTGAGATGTTTCAGATCTCAATACCATGATGTCAAAAGGCTGCGTGTTTTGATTGACGCCTCTTTTGGCCAACTTGGTCGACCTACGATCTCTGCGGAGCAGGTAATATCTGCCCAGCATCGAGTTGTGTAGAATAGACACACAGACTTTTTTTTATGTCTACGGATCAGGCCAGATCAGTGCTGACACTGATTCCCGTCACACCAATGTGCGGCATGAGTGGGTGGGTCATAAAATGGCTTCTGAGGAGGGTGGATTTGTTTTTCCACCACATCTAACACAACTTTGTCTAAACAAAGCGGTTATTTCAGATTTTTGTCACTGAAAGAACATTTGAAATGGGATAGTCCAGAATAAAACTCTGCTTGCCAGGTATTTCTGAGTGGATCAGCTGAAGGAGTTGCTAACCAGAGCTTACTTTGATTGACACATGGTGGACTGTTTCCAGACCATATGGCACTACACAGTAAAATGGAAAAGAAGCTTCAAAAACCACTCTTTAGAAAACTCATGGATAAAAATGTCATGGAAACGTTGCCTGCTTACTTCTACAGTCTATGGTAAACATTCATCTGGAGAAGCACAAGACAAGGGACTTTATTTTCCAAGGTTTTATTTTTCAACTAAGAGATGGCAAGACATGCCAAAAAGAGAAACTATAGCTAGGTGGTAGAGTTGGTCACAAGAAAGAGTGGTTTTTCAGATAAGGACGTGTCTGATAAAACAAGTGATTTATCTGTGGACTCATTGGAAGAAAATACGTGTGCTTATGTCCTTGACAAGTGAGTTGAAACTTTTATATACAGCTATTCTTTGTTTGTGTATTTACGTTTAAAAGCCTTTAAAATGTAAGGAAATAATTAAGTCCCTGTATATTGTCTTTGTTCACCTGTGTGGGGGTGGGGCATCGTTCTCGGTGTAGAGTCAATATGTAAGGCAAAAGCTGAATACAGACACATTATGTACATAAATGAAAACCTGACATTTTCTTATTGTACATATTAGAGCGACAAATGACTGAGACTGGCGGGAGACTAAGCAGGGTAGATGAGTCCAGTTGTAGTTCCTCAGACGAAGAGGACCCAACTCTCTTCAGAGGCAGAACAAGAGCCAGCGAGAGAGCACGAGGGAAAGAAGAAGAAGCAGACGCAGCAGTCGCGGAGGAGAGGCGTCAACTCCAGGTGTGGACATGGTGTTTCGTTAATGAGCCTGACATAACACTAACCCATCCCACTTTCCATCTTCAACAAAACCAGGACCCAAGGTCACTGTGATGGCTGCATACAGTGCTTCACAACTTTTACAACTTTTTTTTAAACCACTTTGAAGACGATAGGGCACAACACTCTACTTTTCACCATCCAAGCCTTGAGAAGACAAGACCCCGCTGGACATGTCGTTATTTCTTTTAGCTAGCTTATACATGGGACTTGTCAAATATGCTGCTCTGACTGATTACTGGTGGAGTTTACTTGTATAGTTTACCATTCCAACCGAAGGTCATTTCTGGGAAACAGTGGCTCAGAATCCTCCAGGCTCCTCAAGGAAAGGTAAAGCCACTCTACGAGAAGATAAGAGAAGCCTGCCATCAGAGCTCCCACCCAGGCCAGGAGATCTCCACTCATGAGAGAATGGTTCCCTCAGAGGCTCGGGTGCTTTTTCTTTTAGCTGACTCTAGCAACATTGGACTTTTTGTGTATGAGGGCAAGAGTGATGGTACCAGTGGCAAGACACTGAGCTACGACTCAGTCATGAAACTGATGGATGCTTCTTTGTTGGCCACTGGCTACAAATTGTTTGTGGACACTAAAGAAATCTTCTTGTGCTCCACCATCACAGCTCATGGGAATTAAACAGTCAGCTGGAAGATAAAGGACAACAGTGAATGCTGAACTGTCATGAATGTGCCAGTTTTCTTCAAGTCATAAAAGATTACAGCAGGCATGTACAACGCAGTATATTCGACTGGATTTTATTCATTTAAAATCTATTTTCTATATATATGGCTGATGCACTGATTGCATATTATCAACTCCTCAACAGGACTTGGAAGTGGTACAAAACATTCATTTATCACCTTTTAGACATTCCAGCTGTGAATGCCTTCCTTCTCCACACAGACCTTTGCAAAGCAAAAGGCGAAGCAGCAATGCTCCAAAAAGCATTCAGACGCTTGCTGAGCAGCTGTGTCAGGTAGGCTCACAGAGAAGCACACCTGGGCTATCGTTGCAGCCACCTGGGCCAAGCGGGGCTCATCACCGGCTGGTGATTATCAGTGGGAATGGGACTGAAATGCCAGAAGAGGCCCTGCCAAGGCAGTGATAAGTGCTTAACCGGGTGGAGACTGATGTAATGTTTTTTACTTTTTCATATTTTGTTTTACAATATTTTTTAACTGTGAGACATGTTCTGACTCTATTTTTATAGTGCACAATAGGTAAATAAGCATGTAAAATTTTGCTAGATTTATTACCTACTGCATTTCAATCATGCTGATGGGGAACCTGGACATAAAATAGGTTCACCTTTGTATAATATCTAGACATTCTCACAAAAAATATTTCCAGAAAAGTAATTTTTGTGTGCTATTATCAATAAATTTGAACTGGCAGTAAGTCTTGGTTCTATTGTTGAATTTTATTTTCCAGTCTATAAATAAAGAAAAAAAAATAAAGTGAGAGGAAATAAAAGATTTCTGTTTGTTCCAACTTGAATAACTACACTTACAAGTTGACTGCTTAGGTTAAAAAATTTAGAATTCAGTATTTACTTTTTACAGAAAGACCAGGCTTTTACATCTACTCCAAAGGGTTCAAGAACAGCATTTTAATTTAAACCTAGTATGCATCTTACAGGTGTTTTAATGCATTCTGGGAAATATTATTAGGTCTTCATCACCAGTATCAGCCCTAGCCAGTACCCACATCACTACCCCACGGCTCCAGTTTGTTACAGTTAGATAATCTAGATGTTTATTTATCAAATGTTCCGTTTAAACATTCCTCTGTTAAGAAACAGGTTGATATCATCCTGTAAAAGAAACAGTAAACAGATGGATGCCTCCGCAGTGGCTTGGATTATTGACTACCTGACAAACAGAGCACAGGATGTGAGACTGAAGGTTTGTTTTTTTTTTCTTTTTTCTGAGGAGGTGGTCAGCAGCACAGTAGCATCACAGGGGACTGTACTCTCGCTGTTTCTCTTCACTCTGTACAAGTCAGGCTTCCAGTAAGACTCAGTCTTGTCTCCAGAAATACTTAAATGGCTCTGCAGTTGTGGGGTGTAGGAATGGTGGAGGTGTGCAGAGGGACTACAAAGGACTGGTGTCGCGCCTGGAAATGATGGCCTGGGATCTGGAATATGACCAAGAAAAAAGAAGATGATTGTTGCTTTTAAGTGGGCCAAGAATACGTCAAAGATCATATCTATATCTACAAGAAAAGACATGACAGTTTATGTCACTTTGCAGCAAGATGGTTAATATCTTCAATCTACCTGTGGTCGAGTCCATAGTGACTTGAAGAAACTGAACAAAATGATAAAGAAGACTCAAAGCCCTCTGAACTGCTCTGGGATCTTTGGAGGCAATAATGGTAATGTATATAATCCAAATATAATCAGTAGCCTAGCCTCTACTCAACATAGTGGTTGGGTAATAATAGTGTCTTCATTCTCAGGTTTCTTCAGGTTTTCAATAAAAACAAGGAAAGCAAAATCCTTTCTTGGTGGTATGTGCAGATGCTTTTCAGTCGGAAGGTCCCTGGTTTGATTCTGGATGTGCGAGGTTTGCTTGTTCTCCGCATGCTTGGAGGATTGTGTCAGAAAGTGCATCTGGCATTAAAAAAAAAAAAAAAACCTTTGCCAAATCTGTGTGGTGGGGAGCCCTCCCATCACATAGCCAAAACATGAGTACATACATCACATCCAACTCATTATACAATCTCCTGTATAAAATTATTACTTGTTCTTATTATGATTATCTGTTTTTTACTATTACTTATAATGCAACAATATGAAATTAATAAAGTATTAGTCAGTTAAACTAAGCCCTGTGATGAACTTGTGACCCGTCACCAGCAGATCTTGAATAGAAAGCAGCAGGTATCAATAATGAAATTGAAATGAAAATAATTCACCTTGTTTTACCTCAGTATGTAAATCTGAGCAAGTGCAGTACAGTTCAAAATATTTTGCAGCTGCAGTGGTGAATCTGTGGTGTTTCACTGAGGCAGAATAACTCAGATGTTCCGGTAAGGTGAAAGAAAGCTAAGAGTTTAGTGAAGCAGGAACATATACATAAAGCCTCAAGCAATAAGAGTTACTGTACAAGGGCATGTGCAATGTACTGTTAAATTATGCAAACAATTTTACGTAACTGTGATTGCTTATAACAGTAGGTGAACAGATCTTGATGTTTAATTAATTTGCTTACTTAACAGTGGTGCACACTGTGTTTTAAACCATGTACAAACATGAGTCATATTTAGATATTATTACCTTTGCCGAAGAGGTCGTCTTTTCAGCACTGTTTGAAAGATCTAGAAAAAGGAAAAAGGGAAAAAAAAAACGGCACGCAATTTAAATGTGAAGACACGCAGCATCTCATTAAATTTTAGTGTCTGTGCTTCAAACCCTCAAGCAAATCCACCATATGCTAATTTTTCACAAAAATAGGTACCTACATGCAACATCAGTTTGAGTGGTATTGGATTTTATTGAAAGATAAGGTATTTCTCCAACAACTTCTTTTTACCGTTTGAAATTTATTTATTTATTTAGAGAATAATGAATCCACAATCTTTAGACAATCCTTCTAAAAAGAGCCTCCAGCTATGTGAGTAGTTTCTTTTCTTGTCTGCATATATATTAATGGTTAATATCAAATGTATATAAATGTGAAGGGGTAGGTTTTACGGTGATAGTCCTACACCTGGTTAGTGTAGCTGCTGCTATAGCATCACTTATGCCTAAAACGGAGATGATTTTTTTTTCACAGAAAAAAACAACATTGGTTTTTATATTTTCTAGGTGAAATGTTGTTTATGCTCTCCCTCCACTTTCCACCAATGACCTTCCTGATGGGTGTGCATGTGTGAAGTATCAAGGCTTCACTGATCTTCTGCAAAACTTGTTTATTTTTATCTTCAAACAGGAAATGAGGTCATTGATGCCATTTTAAAGATGGATGTAGCAGTTGTTTCACAACTGTAGATTTTAGATTTATTAAACAGGGTTTGAGCAGTTTTTGTAGAAGGTCACTATTAACTAAAATTAATGCTATGAAATCATTAAAAACAGCTTTTTTTAAGAAGGGAAGAATTTTCATGCACATTAAAACCTGAGATGATATAGTAGAGATCGGTTGGCCAGTCTTGTGCATTTACTTATGTGAGTTTCATGGTCCAGGTTTTTCTGGAGGGTTTTGGGTTTCATTTGTGTTCTTGATCATGTCATATCTGGGCTAACAGGGTAACATTATTGCAGTGTGACTGGTTAAAAAAACAAGCACCCTTTACACTAAAATAACTGAATATGAGCCATATATTTCTCCCAGTCAAGTCTTTATAAACATTACTTTATGTGATGTGTTTTCAATGGATTTTACGCTTTTGTATGCCAGCCAAGTTATAACTAAAATGAAGTAGAAGTGAAAAGGAAAAAAACTCTAAAAACATCAAAGGACATTCTATCTTTGTAACTTTATTACAAATATAAAGTTATAATAACTTGATCCTTTCATTAAAACATTTTAAAACTACATTCTGTCAAAAAAAAGAGAAAAGTTGTAACTTTATTTTTACTCCTGTCACCTCTTCTGATACTTTCCCTTGTGCACAAAATGCATTCTGGGATGCTGTGCTGTCTCAAGTCTACACATACTCCACTAGATGCATCCTCGATTAAAATGAGTGCAGTGAGAACACATCCGGGTATTTCTTCTGTTCTGGCTCAAATGCGTTTCTCAGTGGGAAGTATTTCAGCTGCAGATGATGACGTGTTACAAGAACACATATTGAGAAACGGCCCTTTGTCTTTCCCTTCCTCCCAGCTGGTCCATCTGGTTTTCCATCCCTTCAGTTTTCCTTTCAACCAGGTTGATTGCTGAGTCTTCTCTATTTTTCTAGTGAGTCCTTTTTTTTTTTTTGCATTTGCATTTGCATTTGCAGTTCCTTTTATTAAAAATGGCTTTGTTTGTACTCCTGCCTTCTCCATCTCCTGCATTTTGGTGTTACAGCTGAAATCATAAGAGTACATTTCATATATACATACGTATGTGTATGTATGCATATATGTATATATATATTCTGGTATTTTTACCACTGACTTTATTCAGCCAAGCGGTGATGCTGTCACCTCTGCCTTCAAAACATATGATTACACGTTGCGGCGTATAGCCAAACAAATTTGTTTTTCTTTAACTTGTAGTACATTTCAGACTCACTATGAGCAGACCAACAGTTTTATTCCCTTTGTGAATAACACTTATTATCAGACTTTCTCATTTGTCACATTTGACCCCAACAAGAAGCAACACTTTCTGTTTTCCTTTTTATTTATTTGTTTTGTTAGTGGTTGAGCTGTGCGATAGATCCATCTCTTCACAGCAGCTCATCCCAGTGATGTTCATTCAGTCCCACTTACTTACTGTGGCTCACACAAGTGTTTATCATTCTGCCTCCATCTGTCCATCTGTGTTGTGTGTTATGTGATAGGTTCTGCTTGCTGTCCTGCTCTGAAAATGGAGAGTAGCATATTTTCTGGCTCAAACTCTTACTAACTGGTTTTTGTGAGGCCAGTCTATGTTTGTATTGTTTTTTTTTTCTTTTTCTTGCCAGCCAGTCAGTTTATTTAAACAAGCTGAATTATATGACATTAAATCCATTTTTGGACAAGGAAATTGGCAATCAAAAGAATCGACTGAAATAAAAGGAATCAGCATTTTGTGTTTCTCAAGCAGATGTTAAAGACATGCAAGCTTTTTAGGAATTCAAAGGGGATTGTGTATTGCAAATATCCACTTCATTTCAGCTGATAGTTGGAGTTAATACTTGTAAAAGTTTCTGATTTTATATGCAACTTTCCCTCGGGGATCAATAAAGTATTCAGATCCTGATGTTTTTAAGTTTGAGATGCCTTCAAAAAGACTAATCAGATCATAAGCAGGGCTCCCTTTCTTAGACATCACATGATTTAGTTCTAGAGGACACTGGGAAAAAAAGTTGCATTCCTCTTTTCATAAAGATGTACATATTGGGAAATACAATATTATGAAATACAAAATTTTCCAGATGTTTTGAATAGCCTTTAAAAACAAACAAAGAAACAAAAGAATTCTGTAATGATTGGTGTGAATTCACTGGGAACCTAAAAAAAAGAAAAGCAATAAAAATCTAAAATATTGCTTTCTTTACTTCATTGGATGCAAATCAAGCCTTTTTGAGCTTTTGTGCTTTACAGTAAAATCACTTTCAGTGGATCGAGCACCGGAGAAGCTTCTTTCTGCCTCTGACTTAGGATTATTATTATTGTTATTGTTATTATTATTATTGCTCCCTTCCCCGGGAGTGAGGCTATTTCTAGCCTCACATTTGAACTGTAACTCTTTCTCAGTATCCTGTCTCAGCAGTGAGAGAGAGAGAGAAAGGGATGCAGCAGTGCACCTCATCTCTGTCATCTGTCAGAAAAAGGCCAGAGAGACTGGCTGGGGGGGCCTGGCAGAAAGAGTTGTGAGAATGCCAATGTGAGCACCAAAACATCTGCTGTACGTCTCCTGGTCTCGGGTTGGCCTACACCTTGAGCGCAATTGTAAAACGACTCCTCTGATCTAGTTTCCACTGACATTTTTGTCAGTTGAATTTTCTCGCCAGTCCGTTGCTTTTCTTTCTGCAAACTGGAGTGTTTTGTGAATCAAAGACCTCTTAAACCGAAGTAAATGTGATCATTCGGACATTTCTTCTTTTTCTTACTCATGAAAATGAGAACCAAGTGTTCTTAAATGTTGTATTAGAGTTCCTTTTCATTAGTTTGCATCGCACGACCGGCAAAATTACCACTGCGCATGTACACATTGTTATAGTTGTTGCAGTAACTTCACAGAGTGTAGCTCTAATAAGAGTTAACATCCTGACACATAACCTTCAAGTCGGGCAGGTTTAGACACACTTAAGAGAAAATATGACAGACTTTTTTTCTCTCACCATTGACGCATTGATCTAGTGTGTCTTGTAAGTCCACCTCTCCCACACTCTGTTTATGTCTCTAAAACACATATAAATGTGCACGACAGGGGTGGATGGTCTACTTACAGTGTATCCAGAATGTCAATAATTTTCATCATCCCACTTAACTATAAAGTCATCCTACAAGTGCTCAAGAGAAGGGGGATGACAACATGCTGTTTGGACTATTTCTATAACAGCTATTTAATATGTATGTTATGGATTTAAGACCAAGCAGTTCTGGACTCCCCAAGTAGAAGAGTTCAATAATTAGAATTTTTCTGAACTATAAACCACCAGGGCCCTTTTAACTTTTTTTTTTTTTTTCATTTTCACCTTTGCTGATGTAACTTGGTGTAAAAGCAGACAAACACTGGTAAAAGAATAAAAATATTTCCAAAACAGTTGAGTTCATATAGCTTGGCTTTAGTTTCATTTCATTTTTATTGAAATTGTATCTTGTATAATAACTTAAAGAAATTCTGTGGTGTGAAAGTACCTAATCAGTAGCATCTAAACAGCTAAAAATATGTTTCTCCCCAAGCCATTGCTTTGATAAAATATTGTAAGATAGGATCAATTAGTTCAAGACAATGTGAATTAAAGGGCTTACAGTGCTTGAATTTTGAGAGACATGTTAAGACCATCGCATTAAGTTTTATTTACTCATTATGCTCCCACACAGCCATTAAAACAGAGAGGGTGAGAAAATAAAGACGGTAATCATTGGGATCTGAGCGGATTTGCTTGGATCCCAATGAAAAATATCACAGCTTGTTTTGTGACTACTGGAAAAATCCCAGAGGAAGTTTGACTCTTTTTATGAAATTGTACTGTAAGAAACGTAGAGGGAATAGAAATTTAATGCTCAAGGCATTTGATTTGGCCAAATTTATGACCTCAGAGGAATTTTTTCTCTTTAACTGCTAATATATTCAGAAAAAAATCATTTTTTTAATAAGAGCCTCACACCAGACTTTTTGTTTCAACTTTGCTACCTGCTGTTGCACATGGGCCTGCAAACATTTATCAATATTGTGCATTTACATATTTGCCTTTGAAATTTCCTCAGCTGTCTGACAGCCATTTTTTAAAATCAGCCAGCAGGAACTGTAGGTGTGAGTCATAATTAAAGCTATGTTTACTACATTTCAAATTTTTAGCTCTATAATTAGATAATAACTTGGTTGTAGGGTCCTTTTATGGACAGAATTTCATGACATTCGGTGTGCTTATAAAGAGTGGACTATTGTATTCATTGCCAGTACCAAGCTCCATTAATTTTGGATCATTATGTCACAAGACATATGTCCACAAGTAATCCCACACATATTCTAGTATTGGAAAAACCTTTTTGATTTGGTGAATATTTACATTTGTGAACCGTCTGATACCACACAATTTTTCAAAACAGAACCCCAGTTTTCCTTTGATGCTTTAAACACCATAAGAAGTTAATACTGCCTTGCAGATTTCTGTTTAGAGTTACCAGGAGAATCAGCAGCACAGAAGTTGTTGGACTGAGTTATCAAGCATGAGCGTTATGTTTTCTATATTGAGTTATTTTACGCTGGAAAACTGTAATGTGCTCATTATCCAAGGCTGCCGTTTCCAGAGGTGGGACCAATGTTGCCAGAAAAATAACACCACTAACCTCATTAAGCATTTAAGGCAGTTGCTTTTTCAACCCCAGTCCTCATGACACACTGCCCTGGATGTTTTAAATGTCCTAGACACAGTGCCATCTAAAAACCTTCCAAGATAATAACAATTGTCACAGATTTGTAGGTGGACCTGAATCTATAATCCAGTCTTGCTGTCTGTGCAACTTTTACCTTTTTTGGAAAAGAGCTGCACCAATCATGCCTATAATTCTCACTAGACAAGCCTTTAGAAGGGAGTGTTATGATCTGAGATCACTTATGCTCACAATGTCCAGCTTTAGCGATATTATTTGTCCAGTATTAGGTCTGTTGACTACCTGAATCTGTCAAGAATACACAGCGATGTTATTTTTTTTACTTAATTTTTTTAATGCAATCTAAAACCACATTACTTGCCTATTTTGAATATTGTCAGAGAAACCAAGCATTTCAACCTCGACAGAATGCTGGAAGGCTTAGTAATGAGAAGGCTGTGTGTTGATATGGCACTTCTCATCTCACAGAGCCAGCAGCTATACTTTACCAGCCTAATTTGTTTAGGTGTTTTTCAGAAAAAAAACATTTCACATTCATAGAAACCTACACCATTTTACTTATAATCTTTTTTTAACCTCTTCCTCGTCAGTTCTAGCTCTTGGCAAAATAGCAAAACATTTTTTTCCCAGTTGTGTGCTCACGAAACAGAAGCACACAACACATTCATGCAATGGTTTCTGGTATGAGTTTTTTCACAGAACATCCCAGTTCACAGCAAGAACTAAAGAAGCGTAATTTCTGCATGCATAATTTCTGCATTAAACGACAGTTTCATAATTGGCATGGGATTAGTTTACATGATTGGACTGATTGGAGTCCCTGTAGCCTTTGTTTCCATTTAATCACAGAGCACACCCTTCTCATGAACCAATATTTGCATGCTCTCTTCCCCTCAGCTTGTGCCAATCATTTACCGCCCATGGCAACTTCGCAAATTTGCATGGAATCACTGACCTGGGCAAAAGTGAGATCTGCTGCTGCAGCATACACACTGTGCAAATGAGATTTGTTGCTATTGTTTTCACAGCACTATCTTTTTTTTGCAGTGCAATACGTCAAACTGGAGAAAGGTGTAGAGAAAAGTGTATGTAATTACACAAATGCATGCGTGTGGGGATGGGGTACAAAGGTTGTAACAGTTGAGTTCAGTTTTATTTCACTACAGGAAGCGTGAACCAAAGGTATTTCATGTTTTGCTTCTACTTCATTTCATTTGATAACACCCACTGATTCCAGCACTTCAGGCCTTCAACACATTGCAAAAACAAATTATAATTACAGCTTAAACTATTAATCTCCACTGTTGGAGTGTATGCAAATACCAACCACAGATGCAGCAACCTTCTCAGCTTTATTGATCCTGATCTCTTATTTCAGTTTTTTTTTCTCTTTTCCTGTTTTCTTGTCTTCTTTTATTTATTTGCAGTTGGAAAACAGTGAAAGTGGTGCACTGCTGATACCAGATGTGGAGAGGTAGGTTGATAAGTCACCAGATCTTACTCAGACTATCACAGTGAGACGAGAATAGACCCTTGATGAACTCCACATGGGAGTTTTATTCACTCAGATTCATAGTCGCTACTTGAATGCAGGACTTTGATCCAGTGGATGTGGAGGTGATTTTTCTTTATTTTTCTTTATTCATTCAATTTAAAGCATCACAGCTCATAGAAATTTCATTGAAATCGTTTACAAGTACAACCTAAGTGTCGTGGTGAGGTCAAAAGCCCGACTGGTAAGTATTGCATCAGCTATTTAGTAACATAAATGCAATGATCTGCTGAAAATCAATATTTTAAATGACCTCTCACAGAAAGGGTACATTTCTCGCGGGACTTCTTGAAAAAAGGCAGACTGAAAAGAAATGTTAGGGTCGCTTTCTATAATGCATCTGATGCAGTTACGCTCATCTTTAAATAATCTAGGAAGAGTATCGCAGCAGCTTGGTGCAAGCTGTAAGCACGGGGTTGTTAACCATTTCTTTTAAGCCTGAATAAGCTTTGACATGTAAATTTTACAAACAAACAAGACTAGTACCATGTGAAGGCACAGGTAACAGTTTCGTTAAAGGTAGACCAGCGAGATTGTGTTTCTCTTTTTAAAAAACGGAAGCAAAATCATTCATGATTTGTTGGACAGCAGCTGAGGAGAGACTGAAGTCCTACCTGGACACAGGTGTGTTCTTTGATATAAGAAATGTCAAATGTTATTATTGCTACAGCATAACCATGCAGAACATTGATATCACAACAACAACAAAAATAAATAAATGAATAATGCAATAAGTGATTGCCTATTATCATCCAAGTGATCAGTAATGTATGTGGCCAGTCAGATGGAGCTTAACTTTACTAGATTTAAGCTCTAATGTACATGAAGGCTGTTGTTGCTGTTGCACTTGTTGTATGGTGCATGTATTTAAAGTTATTTAATACTGAAGAAACATATTAACACTATACAATAAAGTACTGGTTTATACTCTATATCACAAGCCTTTCTGCCATTGCAGGTTTCAACTATAATATCACACAACACATGTTCTGCTCATATTGTGTTCCTCTAATGCCCTTCGATATCTCTGAGTAGGTTCTGCTGGTTCCAGCAGCAGAATTTGAGATCTTAATCTTAAAAATGTGTATACCGAGAGTGGCAAACATGCTGGCGAAGTCTGCAGTTATTCGACATATTCAAAGATTTACCCAGTATGAAAATACTGTTAAAATCAACGCACATAATGGAAAAACAATTGGTTAACTCCTCAAAGAAATGTGAGCTGTACCTCAAGAGCCTGTATTGGCTTGTCACTATTTTTCAAATGGAGGAACAATGTCCTTAAAAGATTCAAGCATTCTCGTATGACAACTCGTTCTGGCTACAATCTAGTTACCGAAAATAGTAAAATGGATTTTAATGTTATTCTTACTGAACAGTGGCTAGTGATGCTCTCAGAGAAAGAGCTGTGAAGAGATGAGGAGATTGTGTCTCAGGCAAATGAAGTGAGAACATGAAGGAACAAAGATCATGCTTGATGAGAGAGAATAAAAAGGAGAAGTGAATGGGAGGCAAAAAAAAAAATCTGCAAATAAGGCCCTGTGAGCAATGTGCTTGGAAAGAGTGGCGGAGAGACGATAAGGGTAGGCAGACTGGTAATGGAGAGGAAGACATAAGTAGAGGTGGACTGGAGCTCAGACAAGAACTGATTTGCACTCGGTAGAATTCAGTTCATTAGACCTTTTCTCTTTTCTGTGCACCTTATAGATATAAGTGTAGCATTTTATTGCTTTGATGCTTGGGTGAGTATTTACTTTAACTTGACCTCGACCACACATAAGGTTCTCAAAGTAAAAGGGAAGCTGGATGTAAAGTTTAAATGTAGAAGAAAAAGAAGTCACTCCTCAAATCTATTAATTACAATTAGTTTGAAAGTTCACTATTGTGACACGTCGCTAAAAATATTTTGGTTAGTTTGTTTATTGCATGCTTTCTGTTTGATTTAAAACATTCTTTTCATGTTTATTTCTTGAATAGCCCCGCTCACAGATCAAGATGTTGTCATTTCACATTTTCTGAAACCACTCTGCCAGCACGCATAAGTGCCTTCCTTGATGAGCACAATTCTTGTCAATCAGCAAAACAGCACAGATGTGAGTTTTCTGGAAATGCAGAAGGTCACTGTGTGAGCTGCGTTGCAAGTCACTGAGTTTGCAGTGTTTTCACACATAAGCTCCAGTCATTTGTTTCCATTATGTCAAATCAGACAACTTGCTGTTTGGTTTTGCATCAGCAACAAAACTGACATCTTGGTTCAAATTAGATATCAAATTACTCAGGTGTTGTTTAAAAAAGTTTAGCTTATAAACAAAAATCCCTAAAACCACCATTTTCCTCACAGAGCTGCTGTTTTCCACACGATACGTGTTGAGAGCAAAGAAAAAAAATTGATTCCTTTCTTTGAAAAGCATGGCTTTGATAACTTTCCACATTTCTGTGGTTAATGTTAACAGATGGCTACACATTTGAAAGAGTTAACAAAGGGCTCGTAGGAGAACTTATCTCAGCCCCCAACATCTGCAGAGCTGCTCTGCAAAAAAAAAAAAAAAAAAGTAGAATTGAAAAAAAACCCAGAGCTATACAATATGATTCCTGAATTGCTCAATACGATTTCCATAGAAGTGACATCGGTATTCACTCCACTTCCAGGCTCAGTAACAGTGGGATCTAACACTCAATATGTCTGCTTTATTCTTATGTGGCATCCACACTACAGGCCTTCACACTCTCTGCCACATTTTCAGCTCATATCTGCTTATTTCGACTGCTGCAGTTCCTACAGGTTTTATAGCGTGGCCCACAAAAAAAAAAAAAGATCTAATATAAACTGACAACGGTATCAGAAAAACAAATTTACAAAGAGAGACAATGACAGAAAGCATTATGTCTCATTTTACATCCTCAATGTACTTCTCTCTGTACGGATTCAATATTATAATATCACTGAAAGGGCTCAGTTATGGGGTACAGTTTGATCAAAATCAGGAAAAACTCTTATATTAAAGCCCATTTTTCTTTCTTCACGTGCTGTCTGTATCATTTCTGTTATCGTTTGATATTTTAGAGAGTTGGATTTAGAACAATCTCGCTTTAGAATCAGGAATTGCACGAGAAAAAGGTCTTCAGATGGGCAGCTTTTGAAATGGACTTCTTTCAGCTGAGACTTAAAAAAGACTAAGATCAGAATAAGTTAAAAATTTCTTTAGGCGGTGTGTTTGAATGTAATAGATCAAACAAATTCCAAACATACTGCCAAAAATTCCTGTCAAGAGCATTTTTCCAAAGACGAGACACATTACACTAAAAAAACAACTCGGCTTGTATTTCAGAAGTATCTATTGTTTCTTTTGACGGTCTATTATTATCTGAGGAGTTTTTTTTTTTTCAGTTTGAGACCAAGCATCCTTGTTTTCACTCTCAAAAACTGCACTCTTCACGCTCAAAACTCTCCTCTCACACTTAAAAAGTCCCTGCTTGCGTGCAAATATGCTCTGCTGCACCTCAGAATTGGGTCTCTGCCTTCAGATTCACTGCTGCCTGTGTACAGATTTCCTGCTCTCAGCCTTCCTATGTCACATAAAACTCACAACGCTTCTACTCTTTGATTTTAGCATCTTAGAATACTCTAAGACACCCAGCCAATGAAGTGCTGGATGTAGCCCTGACATTACTGCATGTGATGTGAGAAACTCAGTTGTTGCAAAGCTGCAAATATAACGCCACAATATATGAAAACTATACTTTTGGGTACTTTGCCTTTGTGCAATGTCTCTACTCTTTTGTGTGTGTGTGTGTGTGGGGGTGGGGGGGGGTGTAGAAAATATTAAAACCTCTAAGATGATTTCTGATGTAATTTTTTTTTTTTTGGTGCAGAAATGATCAGATCTTTCAGGCAAAGCAATGATTGCTTTCTTTATGTAGAAAACTTTAAGGTTTCAGCATGGATGGATATTCCTCCTCTACTCTACTACTTTTTATCCACTGTCCTATACTACACTTAACTACATTTAACTGCTAAGCCTTTAACTTTAGAACGATTATATTTTGGACACACCTGCCATGAAGTGACGATCACAAACATAGAATGGCCGGATGGATCTTACAGTTTCCCTTTTTCCTCCTCTGCTCTCTACAGCCTGAAGCCTCAAACTTCTGCTTTCACTGCCCTTATCTTGTTGGGGAAGTGCAAATGTGACTTACAGAATAGAATTATCAATACATTCATAGATCTCTACAGAGTATAATATGTATTTTTCTTGCTTTTTTATTTATCTATTTATGTTATCATTTTCCTCAAGAAATTTATCTTGCAGCAATATATTTCCTCTTTAGATACATTCCCTTTTACTGCAAGTGCTTTTCAGCTCGTAAACACTGACATGCAGATATTAGGAATAACACTATCTTATATCCAGTTTTAATGAATGATTTAGATTGTAAAGAACTGAATTTTGCTGAGTGGCCCATAATTGGACTAGAATCAGTATTTCCAAGTAAAGTGCACTACAATAACTGAATTAAAGTAAAATGCACATGATATGATGAAGTGCAGGTGATCTACTGAACCCAGTTATCCAGCAGTGGTGGAGGTGGAATGTTGACGTAAAACGAGTTAACATATAAGGTGTCACAACTGGGACTGTTTTGTTGGGATTTTTAATGTGGTCTTCAGAGCAGAAGTTTTACAGGTGTGGTGTAAGAACAGATGGGCTTAAGAGCAGGGCATCTGTATGGGCAGCAGTGAATCTGAACACAGAAACACAGTTTTGAGGCGAAGCAGAGGATATTTACATGAAAGTGTAGGGTAGTGTGTCCCGAGTGGTTCAGCAATGAACAGACATACAAACATTTTAAAATCTCACGTTGATGATTTATTCGTT
>JAOWBL010069802.1:0-15679 GCA_028564865.1 Zenarchopterus dispar
CCATCCACCCATCCACCCACTCCCACCTGTAAGGCACACATAACTGAATGGAGAAACAACGAAATGTTTAGGGACAACAAACTAAAACCAGAGCTTAACGGTTGGTTACCATTAACTGAGCCAGCTCAGTCTGATGAAGTTCATAAAGGTTCAGAGGGTAAAAATAAACCTCTGAGAGCCCACAACTAGCAATCTCTGAGTCATTGTTGAAGATAATAAAATAGTTTGACTCTTCAAGATTTAAAGCTGGCCTTCCTCGCTACTCTCTGTATTAGTTGGCAGGTTTTCATGAGTGGGCTGTGTTTTATGTGGTTGAGAGGATGTGAAAGCATCATGTGAGGCATCCTACAGTTGAGAGTGGCATTATCACGTCTTTCACTTTTACGTTGGGTTCTGCTCTGTTTCTGTTACTGACTCCACAGAAGCTGCTACTTGAGTTCATTGTGATGTGAGAGTGTAAAAGTACGTGGTACTAATGTCTGAGAAAAGCTTCACAATTTCAGTCTGCTGCAGGTTCAGACAGATGGATGAGATTGCTTCTATCTCTGTATTGTTGTTAGACCATAGCAGTTAGGGCATGCTGGGAAAGTGACACCTTTTTGCTTATCCTCTCTTCTGCAAATACCTGACATCTAGGAGCTATTCATTTAGTCACATGATCATTTCAATTTTCAATTAACAGCCACATAATTAAAGATTTTAAAATAAATTTGTGCCAGTAAAGCATTGTAAATGCTTCACATTACAATGTTAGAATTAAAGCTGTAATGGATGAAGAGTTTTCATCAAGTACTTGACAGCCTACAAGCTTAAGGAAGAAATGTTCCTGGCCTTCATCTATCTGCACCAGAAACACATGCACCTGAATCCTGAACAAACAGAACTTTGAGTGCTGAAAATGGTCCTTGCAAGCCATTCTGTTATATTTTGAAAACATTTCTAAACATAGAAAATGCCCCCCCCCCCTTGCTTTCTTCCACTAATTTTTTCTTTTATTTCTACTTCTTTCTTTTCCCTCCTTATATCTGATCAGTGTCTTCCTGATTTTAATAAATGGAGATCCTCAGTCTTTGCAAAATGCTTACTCTGATTTACGACTCTGGCTTAGTCTTCAGCTATGATAGTTGTTACATATTATTATTTTTAAAAAATTGTTTCTACAGTTTTTCCACAGTTGTCTTGTGTATGTTCAGCATTAAAAGTGCTGTAATTATGAGACCTAAACAAGATAAAAGATATGTGATGATGGGATGGCATTAGCAAAATAATGTCACTTCTGAGGAGTGACTAGAAGACAAGTTAACAGCAGGGTAAATATGAAAGTGGTGGATCTAGTTTGATGTGACGATAAGGATGTTCATTTCATAAATAACCAAGCGGTGTTTTGATTGCATTTTTACAATATATTAGTGTATTTCTTGCATATGAGCTAGCTTTATCAATAATAAGTGAAGTTTTATGAAATATGGAAAACTGACAACTCAGTCTCTACTTCCTTCCTCCAACTTGATCCAAAGCTCACCTGTTGAGTGAAAAGCATTTGAAAGGGCTTATCATTTGACTTGTTTTGCAAGTGTTTGACTTTGGCCTTGTGTGTGTTTGTGACTCTGGAAAGTGTTGACTTGAAAGGTAAATGCACGCGTATGTTAATCAAGTCAGATATGGTGGATAAAGGGTCCAAGCAACTGTGGCAGCCCTGCGATGAACTGGCGACCTGTCCAGGTGTACCCCTGCCTCTCGCCTGCAACGGGCTGGGATTGGCTCCAGCAGACCCCTGTGACCCAGAAATGGATTCAGCGGGTCCAGAAAATGGAGGGATGGATGTGAACTGTGGTATTGTTTGTAGATGATGGTAATGTGTGAATAGTAAATATGTCCTTGTCTGTTGTAGAACAGGATGAATTATTGATTAGAACAAGAGAGAGACTGATGCAGGAGGACTGATGTGTAGAGTATTCAGAACTAAAACTAACAGTAAACTGGCACCACAAGTACAAGTAGTAAATGTGTTGAAATGGTCTCTCCATACCTTAAACATATTTTATGTTCTCATCCTTTTTGCTGAAAAATCAAGCAAATTTGTACTTTGAGTTTCTCGGTTTTATAGGAAAAATACTACATTTGGTTTGATTGAGCTCTTGTTTATTGCACCTGGAAGAGACAGATACAACTTAGTTTATTTTTGCACGTTAAAAAGCCAAATGGAGCCCATGACTTTCCAGTTTGTTTGAAGTGTGTCTTGTGTAACATAGAAGCACTGGATGAATGTGGTCAGGGTTTGTCTCTGCTTGTTGCTCCTCGTCTCTGGTTGCATTTCAGCTGTTTGCTGCCTGAAGGCCACAGAGACATTTCTGTGGGGACGTCATCAGAGGCGGCGACTCTGCTGCAGCCAGACATGTGTGGAAGGGAAAACAAGACGTGCTTTGCTAAAAACATAAACCCTTCAAAAACCCACAGTAAGTTTGAAAATCCCAGGTGTGTCACATGATCTGGTGGGTAAAACACATAGCCCATAGCGACAACATACTTAAATAGATCCCTCACTTAAAGCCTCCATTCAGTGTCTGTCACCATCAAAACAGACTGAAAGTGTAAGCTGACAAGCTGAAAACATTTTACCGTATCATTTTTATGTAGAATGGTAATACATGGTATATATTTAGTATATTTAGTTTTTTCCACACTTTATTTTGACGCGCTTTTGAAGAAGCTGAAAGTAACGGGAAATGTTTAAAGCTGTCTACGTAACGGTACATGAAAGACACATTGTGCTTATGCTGTTAGCTTAAATGGAGCACAAACCAACCAGTAAGACTTGAACACCACTCCATTTACCTGAGAAGTTTAATCACAAGTGGTGTTTAATATTGTAATCATAACTCCAACACGAAAAGCAAAGCCAAGTGAGTCAACTATGTATGAAAACTGGACTGCAGGAAGTGATGGTCTGGTGACCCACAGAGCCCTGTTCTCAACATCAACGGTTCTGGGGTTGCATGTAGAGGCAACTTTGGAGTGGTCACTACTCCATGAACCTGTCTGCTGGCTTCCTCCATAAACTGCCAGTATGCGTAGAAGAAGCCTTGGAGAATTGTTCATGTTTGGAGAAACATGTCACATATATGAAGATGACAAGAGCAAGAACAGCAACCTTAAACTGGGTTTGTCATCATCATATATTCAATGTCAACACATAAAGTCAGTAAATGTAATAATATTCAGATTTTTATTTTTTGTTGAGAAAATACTAAACTATGTAAATGATATAAAAGCAGCCTTCCCGCTCAGTTTAAATTTGTGTGATGGCAGTTTTCTATAAATGAGGAGATGGCCAATAAAATCAAACGTGAACATGTTTATGGTCAGGAATAGTCTGAAATGGAGGATGTCAGTAACAATCTTATGTTCCCAACTCTCCTCTTATAAACTGACACACGTTAGGAGTGTGTGTTTTTGCTTCTCGGTTCTTGGTAATAAACACCACTACAATGGCAGCCTGTGGAAGGGTTTACTTCAGACTCGTTGGGTGTGTGTGTTGACTCAGACTTCAGAAGGTAACACTAGAAACTTTCCACACCCCAACTGTGTGAGGTAACAGTTGAGATGAAGACAAGTGACTTTAATCGTGGGGGTGGGTTGAGTGGAGAGGCAAGTCCAGTTTCATAAGTCGAGTCAAATTTTGGCTGAATGTACAGGTAATGTCATTTCAGAAGTGTGTGGGGATGCATTCATCTGCAAAATCAAAAGGGTTTTAGATAAAAGCCAATTACTCACAGAGAGCAGTGAATAAACGGCAGACTTTCTGAGATTACCATCTGGGATCTGAACTGCTGGGGCTCGTATTCTGGAGTAGACTGAGATCTCTGAGAATGTTGGTCTTTTACATCACACAGACGTCCTGGTTGGCCTCTGAAGCCTGTACGGACCTACTTATATGTGCTCAGTAAAACAGAGCTGTTCTTTGTCTGCTGTAATGACCACGTGGTTTGTTCTCTCTCTCTCTCTCTCTCTCTCTCTCTCTCTGTGTGTGTGTGTGTTGTATATGGTGCTTGAGGCCTTTATTATATCCTTCCTCTTTTCCCCATCAGAGCTCATATGCTGAGTCTTGGTATTCTAGTTTACACTCAGGTCCATGAGGAAATGTGCAAAGGTTTGTAATACATCCCAGTAGGTCTTCATCTGCTTATTTAGTAAAAATGAAATATTAAGATAGTGTATATATGCCATTCATGTATCCCTTTTAATTAAGAACCTTAAACTGAAAGGCAATGAAGCTTTTCACAAACTCTGATTTAACAGTTTGTTACTTTGAGTCAAGACTTGATTCAGTGAGTCATTCCTGAACTCATGCTTGTTCATACAGGACTCACTGCAGACTGACACACAGACATCATGAGCTATTTCAGCAAAGCAAAGCACTGGGGCTGGCGTCAGTTAGTCAGACCTTTCTCCAGCTTTACCATAGGCATCTCACTTTTAGTTGATTATGCGACTCTTCACCAACTCTGTTGTTTGCCAGTCAGAGGCTTTAATGGCTGTTTTCAGCAGTATATTGTAAAGAACTGACTGGAGAAAAAAACCCTGTAAGACTAGTACCACCTTTGGACTAACCTGAAGCAGGTGCTGGACTCGAGTGTGAATTGAGGTCAAATTTAGGTTTTGCTGGTTTCAGTAAATTGAAGTTAGCGCATTGTCCTAATAGCTGTGCAAGTTTGTGTGTGTGGAGTGAAACTAGAAATGTTCGACAGCCCAGGTGTCCAAAGTTAAGAGAGTTTGATGAACCTGAAGCAGGTACTGGTTTTGGCATGGTGCTAGGTCAGAGCTGGTTTAGTTTTGGAACGTTTAAATTGTTTTAGAACTGCAGTCAAGAGCTGATTTGTTTTTATTTATTTGGATATTTATTTTTTGGGTATTATTTTTTACAAGTAGTCACTGTAGTGCTGATGTGAAGTGATATCTCTTAATCACAGAATCTGTGTCCCCAGACTTGATGTAGTTGCTTATTTTAAAGTTTTTTCCTCACTTTTAGAGCTACAATTGTTAATTTAGCAGATGTTTTTTTTTTTTTTTAAATCCAAACTTGTGAGGAACAGCATTCAAGCTACAGTATAGCTAGAGACCCTGGCATTAATTCAATGAAATAAATACAAAAAGAGAAGGAAGTGAATGTAGGAAAGTGCAGTTACATGTAAGTTAGGTCAGGATTTTAGAGGGGTTGGGTGTTCTCTAGAAAGTAGAGATGTCCCTGCTCTGATAGGAACTGGTAGCTCGTTCCACCAGCGTGGAACCACAAATGAACGGTCTGGGTTGTGTGGGGTGGCAATGCCAGACAGCGTACCGTAGAGGGACGTAATGATCAGGCAGGAAAACGGCGAGTAATGGTGGCACATGAGGCCTGTTTGGTTGGTTAACACCAGATGTGCTGCTGCATTCTGGGCCATCTGTAGAGGTTTAACCGTCCATGCCAGGAGACCTGTGAGAAGAGCATTGCAGAAACTTAAATGAGAGACAACCGTGGCCTGAACCAGGAGTTGTGCGACATATTTTGTTAATGTTATGTAACACAGAGTGGAGAGTTGAAGACACAAGTACTACATGGTTGTGGAATTTAAAAAAATGATGATTGATTATGGCTCCGTGATCACCCAAGTATCTCACAACCTTGGCATAACAGAGGGATTTGACATTGTTCTTGATAGCTTGGGTGGCTGGGATCACCAGCACATCAGTCTTGGATGAAGGTGGTTGAGTCAGTGGAGTCATTAGGTGGAAATGACAGATATCACTGGGTTTGATCTGTGTGACGAGCAGTGACACGAAAAACCATCTGAGATAACTGGAGCCAAGGATGAGGTGTGTATAGCAAAGAGAAGAAACTTCAACTACAAGCCTTGGGGCACTCCTGTGGAGACGCATTGAGATATGAATGTTTGACTCTACCATGACATGCTGAAGTAGCACCCTGTGAAATAAGATTCAAACCACAACTGTGCTTGGGCTGGAATGTCCATTTCAAGAGTATGGATTGCAGGATTTTATGGTTAAGTGTGTCAAAGGCAGCTTAAAGGTCCAGTACGATAAGAACCAAGGATGGAGAAGCAGCTTTTCCATCTTGAAGAGAACAGCGCTGTTTCAGTGGAAGAACCATTTTTAGAACTGGGCTGAATTTTGTGACATGATTGAATATTGGTCTTTCAATGGCTTTTGCAAGGAATGATGTAGCGAGACGAGCCTGTAAATCAGCTCGCCCAGAATTGACAAAAGGCTTCTGAGCAAGGGTGTCACCTGAGATTTTTAAAAAGCTGACTAAAATGTTCCAGAGATGAGTGATTCATCAATGGTTGGAGCTTTTGCTAGGAGAAGGTTGGTAGTTGTCGAGGATGATATACCCTTAGCCTCGGACAGTTGTGTGGATCAGAGATCTGCCTGCTGATTGCCGCCATCTTCTCAGTGGAAAATATGGGGCAAATTTGAGATGGAAGTGGGTGGTGGTGTGTTCAGAGGGTTGGATAATAATTTAAATTTGTCACTCTAAAAAGAGTTCATTTTTATACACTTAATATCTGTAATTGGATTCATATGCACTTTTTCTATTGTGGGCTGTATGTTGTTGTAGCATACAAAGGAGGCTACACTGCCCCCTGCAGTTCCTGTAGTTCACTGCAGTTACAAATGAACATTACCACTGAGCTGGAAAGATCTGGTTTACGTTCACGTTTTATGACGACACGTCAATGAGTTTTCAGAAATGACTCAGTTTGTCATCACAACCCATCGTTACAACCCTAACCAGTTTTATGTTCCTTATAAACTGAAAAGTAATCAAAAGATTAGTTGACTGCCAAGATAAACGTTAGTGTAAGTCACATAATTAAATTTTTGTCTCTCTTCAGTGTGGTTTGAACCTCCTTTGGTGAACTCTGGAGAGGACCAAGGTGCATTAAGGGCACACATTACAGTTTCCTTCAAAACCAATTATTTTATTTTGTCTGTCTACATTTAATAAAGGTTAGATAAGCAACAGTTGGTGTTTCTGAAAGTTCCTTGCTAGGCTGACGAGGGTTTTGAAATGCTGAGGGGTACTTCTGAATGCCACAGCTGTCAAGCAGGTGATGGTGAAATGCCAACAATGTTTATTCATGAAGATACAAACATTGTTTTTAAATCCAGTTTATAATAGCCATCATGGATGCAGCTTTATGCAGCATGACGGACAACGCTAAAACACCAACTACTGATTTTAAAACAATAAAACTTGACCTTCTGCTGCTTCCAGTTCACTTCTATATTAATCTTGGGTTTATACTCTTCTTTTTTGAATCAGATAGATTGGAGAATGCAATGGTCCTTCTCTTTTCTTTTTTTGGATAAATGAAGACTTAGAGTTTTAATCAGACTGATTGATATCTCATGCTAGTTTTTTTTGTTTTGATGAACAATTGTAGCTGAAGGACATTTGGTCTTCATGTATCATTGCTGCTGGATTTTTACTGTTCCTTTTTTGTTTGTTAGTTTCTTCTGTACCTGCTCCACACAAACATAACTTACCAATCATCTGGTAGGTCACACTAGTTCTCCCTCCGTACCCCTGACACAAGCGGTTCATGTTTCCAGTCTGGCAGAGTTCAGGGACCAGAGGAGGTCCTGACTGTGTACCAGTGTTTTCTTCAGGGTTGGCTGTCAATTAAAGAACTGGTTAATAGTAAATTAGTAAATACTTCTAAACCAGAACTGGAACCATGTCTGGGAAGGCCTACAAGAAGTACTGTATTTGTGTGAAAGGTTAAATGTAGATTGTGGTGTACAAGTTATTTTAGTCGCCAACAAGACTGGAAAATGAATGAACTTCATAAGGCAAATTCAGTCTATCCACTTACATTATTAAATTCATGACAGTTCTAAGCAGAAAAATGTCACTTACGGGTCTAAATGTATACTGCTGGTCAGGCAACAGCACTCTTTTTGTTTCAGCCAGATGTGTGGTTTCACTGACAAACTGTTGTCAAATGGTAGATAAATGCATGTTAGACTGTTCAATTTTCACTTCATAACACCTCACTTTCAGAGATTCTGGTGACATTTTTAATTAAAGCAGTCTGTTTGTTCCAAGTGTCCATGCACGCTGTGCAGGCTGCAGCGAACAGGAGGGATATTCCCATTCTGCATCTGCACTGGCTGCCCTACATTCACCAAAGCATTGTCTCACTGCAACTCAGCTATTATTAGAGCTGTATTAGCAGGGGAGTTGGAGTTAGAGAGATGGAGCAAGGAAAATACTTCCAGGAGGCATAAGTGGAAGTTGGAAAGAAAAAGAATGCCTTGTTTTTTCTGCATTTTTAGCTTTCTTTTCTGAGGAACATTCAATGTGTCTCTCATTAATCTGGTCTCAGGCATGGACAACACGTTGAGCTGTGAGTGGCGTATTTGATGGTGTTGATGGTTCAGGTGATGGTGTTCACCCTCCTATTTGGAAGATCACTCTGTTGCTCCTCAATACGTTGAATGTCACATGTTTCCTGCCCATGAACCAGTGAAGGACTTTCTTAGAGGAGGTTTTAAAAAAAAAAAAAAAATTTGTTAAATTATTGTGGCAGCCCTCATGCCTCAGCACTTTTGATAGGTTACGAGATAAGCTGCTTTGATACTGCAGGAACCTTTTCAGAGTTCATTTAATTGTTGGGGAAAAAAATCCCTTTTTTTTTTTTTTGTCTGCAGAGTAGGAACTGCAGGCGATTGTTGTTCACATAACCCCCTTTGCATGGTCTTTTTTTAGCTCATACTTCAGAGTAGGTCCTTTCCTGGTATAAAAATAATCATCTTTGATGCAGTACTGACTTCTCAAGTGTACAGTGACTGAACACACCAGTACATCACAGGAACCCATTATTGCAAAACACTAACATTTGCAGTCATATGTAACTGAAGTGAAATGTTGAAAACGTTGCAAATGTAGCTTCCAACTCTTCGTTAAAATTAACTCAAGTTTCTTAAAGGCAGTCTTTTGAGACTCTTCCAGCAAATAAAAATGTAGCACTTTGGAAATCGGTACATTTTTCCTTAGGATGTGTTAAGACTTTCTCCATAAATTATGCAACCTTGGTGAAGAAACTACTGATACAGATCCAGACAATTATACTGTCACACAAACCAGTGTCCCACATGGAGCTGCTGTGTTTAGCTTCAGACTATTCATTTGGCTAAAATTATGCAGTCCTTGAAAACCTGACGTTTCACTTGATTTATTGTCATATCTAAGCATATTTTCCTTCCTTTTCATTTGGCTGAGGTGCTCTGGGAGGGAAAAAAATGGGTGAGAACTCTGCGGTTTTCCAAATAGAAGCCAGTATAAAGTGTGGGCAAAAAAAGGGGAAAAAAAAGCATGATTGGAATTATCAAATCTCAAAAACCTATATTTTATTCACACATTAACATAGAAAACATATGGCATGGTGAATGTTTCCACTTTCACACAAAGGTTCACACTGGTGATGTCCTCTTCGTTTCTTTTCCACTCTCCAGCTGTGCATTCACACTAATCCCAGTGGGCATTTTTACCAAGCATTATGACTTTCAACAATCTAAATACGTTCCTTTTTTTTCCTGGTCCACAGTCAGCTAGCCAAATATTTTAATTGACTGTTGTCGGCAAAAACAAAACAAAAAAGAAATTCAGCAGAGTGAGACATCTCCTTCCTTCACCTCTCTGCTGAGAATTACACAGGCTTAATAGAGTACAGCGCCAGATGAACAATATGACAGCAGCCGATGCAACACCACAGCAGCTGGAGACATTAAAAGTCTGGGACCATTTCACCTTAAACTTACAAAAAAATGTCTTTTTTTTTTTTTTTAATAAATAACATAATTTGAACAACCTCATGCAAAATTGAAAAGCTTAAGATTCATAATTCAATTAGTTGAGTAATTGTTTCAGTTGTCGCTGACTAATCGATAATCAGAATAGTCATTAGTGGCAGCCCTAAGAAATGGCCTAGGTGACTTCCTGAAGCTTTTTTATGACGGTGAAGGCGGGCGGGTCTGTGTCAGCACTGAAACAAAGACCAGTAAAAACTGTCAAGTTTCTACGTGGTTCTTCAGGCTGAAGACACTCGGCAGGATTTGTGTGCTTCCCTGTTGCTGCTGGAGTACGAGATGTTACCACAGCAGGAGAGGGAGCTTCGGCAGGACGCAGATGTTTGCCTGATCTCAGCTGGTGGAGGCTTCTCTGTGTTGGAAACCTGCAGACTAGCCCAATGTGACTGCTTTTATAAGGCTATCTCCACTGCATCTGGTATCTGATTTAAATTCTTGTAATCATGAGTTAAATCGGGCCAGGGACGTCTGGGACTGAGCCAGTACTGCGTCATGAGAAACGTTCTCATGATTTTTTGCTTTTGAATTGTTTAAAACAATATTTTCTACAAATAAGACAAAGAGACCCATTCATGGCTCTTTGACTGTGGTGGACTGCCAGATATTAAGAACTCTGTCTACCAATCAGAGCTCAGATTAAACTCACTGATCAACATATGTAAGACTGCTATGCTGACTTTTTTTTTTTTTTTGATCTTGTCAGGTACTTTTTCACTTGTCATTTTTTGTATGTTTATGGTGACAAGAAGATAATAGAATAAGTAACAATGCTGACGAGAGGTGTTTAAATCAGTAACATCATTGTATTAAATGTATTTTGATGAGTTTAACTTTCCCACTTTGAAATGTAGCAGCAGAGATCTGAACCAGCAGGTCAACACAACGATGAAGTTAGTTTCTGATTGACACTGGCGAATTATTCCTCTGCATTTAGGAGCAATGAGGCCTTAGACCAGGTCAAGGTCAATACTGGGATGGCTCAGATTTGCAGTAGGTTAACTTTTACATACAACAATTATCATTTAATTTTACTTTGAATATTGAACAGAAAGCGTCTGATTAGACACCACAGTTGGACTTAATACATGTCATCCATGTCATCCATTTCATCCCTCGCTTCTCAGCTGGTCTGAGATACTTGCTTTTTGTAGGTGTGAAAGCTGACTAATTTCTATCCCCCCACCCCCCCCCCCAAAAAAATATCAAGCTCTATGCATTGAATATTGGTTAATGTGGTAATATAATATCACTATATTTACTACAGCTGCCATAACTACGCGTGGAAACAGAAAAGGTGACGAGGAAATTGAATAGAAGCCGATTACTGAGATGTGCATTTGCACAGAATTAAAATAACATGACCTTTGTGTTTGAAATGGACCACATAGCTTGTGATGAAATTTGGAATCATTTATGCCAAATCTTTTATGGTTTCCACTTCACAGGCATTTAATTGACACAAAGTTGAAATCTCTATTCAGTCAATCTGGAATATAAAAAAATTCAGTCAGCCTTTATTTCATAACACATGCAGCAGTTATGCTTAGTTCACCTACAAATAATATAAGAAACCTTTCCTTAGTTGTTCTGGCTGGATAAATTGGCTTCATTGTTGAATAAGTTAGTAAAGACATGCAAAATTGGCAGCCGTTTTCTAAAACAAATATGAAAACTTGGCCGTAAAAAACTTGATCTCAATTTATGAAAGTTATTAGGCTTATATAATGTAAGCTGCTTATAGCCCATATAAATGGGTATAAGTGATTCAATTTTGGTAGCTCTACATTGAAAATTGAGTAAATGCAACTTTTTTTTAACAAACTGAAAATTGATGGGGGTAGGGTTAGTAAAAGTTATTTTACTTAACTAACGTTAGAATATACTTATGTGTTTAGTACTGCTTTATTACCAACAAAATTACAAAGAGATCGATGTATAAAACATGCAGATTTACTATTAAATCAGCTCTACAGGGTGAATCAAAAGCCAAATTCTTACCTAGAGGCTCAAAATTTCCAAACAAAATCGTCACCGGACATCTTCGGAAGAACTTGCTGGTATGACATCCTTTCTAATTGCAGCCAGTGAAACTGATACTTATTCAAAAGAACACATCATTGAGCTCTTTATTCTAAGGTTAATCATAAGCAAGTAATTGATAAATTTGTAAGAAGCAACAAGATTGTGTGTATTCACATTATTTTGTCACCAAAATATGGTTATTTTCACCTCCTTTTCAGCAAATATCAAGCAAAAGCTCACCTAAGGACTAGTGATACACAATTTTTGGTGTTATATTCTAAAACGACACTATTTTTCTGTAAGAAAAACACGAGACATTGCATGTAAGGTACCCATTTTTTTCCACACTGTCACAAAAACGAAACTCAAACTTTCAACCTTGTCATAGGTGGGACTGCATCAAAGCAGCACAGAGAAGTTTTTTTTAAAACGCTAAAATATACATTTCAGTTTCATCTAAAGGGCTATGGGAGTTTTAGGAGGACTGGTTTAGTTCCATTACCTACCAGTAACTTTGTAATCCTGCCTGTGTTTTCTCTCCTGAAAACTGCATGTACCTTTTTTAGTACATGTACTTTTATAGTACTCTGCAGGCCAGTAAATGGATGGAGGAGAGTTCTTTTCCCATTTGTGGTCACGACATCCTCCAGACTAACAGTGCTCTGCTCAAAAGCCGCTCCGGTTGTTCAGGGCTGTGCTGGTGAGGAATGAGTAGATTTCACATCTGGAAAGAAATGCTGAAAGCTATGTACAGGTTTTAGAGCAACAAATGCCCCTGTTCAGGCATCTTTTTTTAGAGAAGAACTTGCGTTTTTCAGCTAGATGATGCTAAAGCACATAAAACATCCATTACTAAAGCATGGCTGTGTAGTAGAAGAGTCACAGCTGAGGACTGTCTGGTCTACTGGGAAGGGAAGTGTGCTTGGATGTCAACTATATGAAAAATGATAAGTTCAGAGGAAAAGGCTTCACCTCGGCTGTCCCTTCATGTTGCTCTATTTTTGTCTCTGCCTTTCCTCCTCTTCCTCCTCTCTCTTGGGCCACATGTCTTTCATCTGGAGGAGTGAAAGAGAAAAGCTGGGTCACACCACTTCAGCTCACGGCTCTTTGCCTCACGTCTCGCTTCCTTACCATTTCTTTTTCTGCGTTAGATGCTTTTTCCTACCCGCTCATCTGTTGTCCACCAGAGTTTGGTTGTCTCACACCTTTTTTCTTGATGCTCTGTATCATTTCCGAGCAGTGTCTATCATTGATCTGTTGCCTCAGTTGTGGCTTTGACACAGGAAGCTGTAGTAGAGGAACTGTCACTGGTCATTACTTCAGCTCATCTTCTCATTACTCACATCCCAGTGAATCTCCACAGGAGCGGTCTGTCTCTGCATTCAGCTCTAACCTGGTTTTCTCTTTTTGTAAACTTCCTCATCCACATTGAGGGCTTTTTGTGTTTTAGTTGCAGAAATATTTATTGGCTTAAACTGAGCTCAGATGAACCTGCTCCTTTGAACGTCTAATTGATTAAAAATAATCCTCTCAGTTTCTGTGTTTTAAATCATGACAAATTAGCTCTCTGAACTGTCTTTAGATTGAAACCACATGTGCCCCATACATTTTGGGCAGCTACGTCAGGGATTTATTGCAGTATTAGTTTGCTTTGTGAAGTTGATATTGACATGCTAATGTAGTTATGATGATTCATTTTGGAGAAATTAGACAGCTTGAAATTGGACATGTGTTAAAATGAGATGCTAAATATGAGTCTTAAAATGGAAAATGAGAAATGGATGTAGACGGATTAATCAGGCCGATTACTGGTGATTGTTTAGTAACTGACGTCTGCTCCTTGAGGATATCCAGTTGAAAAACAGGCAGGTGACACGCCTGCTATAAAGACCACTTATTCTGTTTTTTAGAAAGTTCACTCTCAAATTGATTACAAAAGTGCAAATTTGTTCATTTTCTGGGATTTCTAGCTATCGTATCAAGAGCTGTAATAAATCATACCTCACCATTTGGATTGTAATTCAAATATGCAATATATAACAAATATTTGTAGGCAAATATTTATTTAAATTGAACAAAAAAAAAAGTAAGTAGAAATGGAGTGAGGAACAACATTCAGCAGGTCATAAGTTTGACTAAGGTTGTAACAAAACGATGCCATTTTAAAACTGTGAAAGAGCAATGTGCATCTCTGCAGAAATCAAAGGATCTGTTACGTCACTGTGGGTCATTTACACTCAAAACATCCACATATCAGTCCAGCATCTGAACTTAGTTGTGCTCCATGAGCTGCTCTTTCTCAGTTCTGTAGTCCCTTCATCTCTTTGTCTCTTCATCATGCTGTCCTTGTTTGTCTCCGTGTCTTCTTGCTGGAAAGATTGGCCCATAAGTCTTTCTGGAACTGGTACTTCCACCTTGCCTGGGTGTGTGCTGATACCCATATACAGATTTCTTTGACCTGGTCCTACATCAGTGCTAATAAATATGAATTATTAGAAACAAAACAGTAAATCAAACAAAATCATCAGGGTTCTTTCAGATTGAAAATGTATTTTTGAGGTTGTGCATAGAAGGAATTTTACTGGCTGATTGATATTGGCTGAACCAGGTCAGAGTCGATAGGACAAACCTGATCATCAGCAGTTCAGTTGTTGATTTCGACTTAGTAATAAGAAACCAAGATTTGTTTCTAAATGTCAGTAACAAATGCTGAGAGAAGGTTTTCTAGAGCTGCACTGCCTGAGCATTTACATTTGTGTGTTTGTACAGAAGTTTTCTCTCTAACAACACAATGAAATGTTTAAACTTGGTGGTCTGTACAACACTTGAAGCCGTGCTCATGAGCTGAAGCGTGCACGTGGCTCTTGATACGAACTTTTAGAGCTGGAGGTCTGGTAACTTGGTTTGTAAGACATGAAGTTTTATCGCCTGTCTCACTTGCACATTTATTTATTCATTCATGTCCTGTCAGGTTCAGTCAATGAAATTAGAATTTTTGGCTCGCCGTGTTTGTGTCCTCCCAACAAAGTCGAGGTGATGCAAAGTGCATCAGAGTGAGTATTCCACTCCAACAGATCATCAAGGGCATGGTGCATGACGGAAGAACATTAAAAGGACACGGATAACACCTACAGGAATGTTGTGCTTTGTGGTTTTGTATTTAGATAAATTGGTACATAAAAACTAGTCCAGTGTAAACAAACATAAAAATACATATTTTGTCTTTGTCCTTGTCTTGCTTGTGAAGTTGTCACGTCCCCTCAGCAGTGACAGTCACATCCTCCGTCCTCCTCTGCTCTGTATTTTCTGTTTTTTCCTCCTTTCCCTTGTTCTTTATTTAAAAGGCAGATTTAGCTGCTCTCTCTGCATTGGTTGTGCACTCTCACAGCTCGTGCTCATTGGCTGCTGGCAACCTCTGGCACAGCCAGCCAGGAATCGGCTCCACAGCCCATAGTGATGGGCAGATTATATCGACCCATATCTGGGCTGAAAAAATACCGAAATACTTGAAAAGTACATGCACCACCCAATCCTGTGGTCTGGTTTTGGTTCTTGGAGCAGGCTGTGAAAAGTGTCGGAGACGAACAGATCCACATCTGCAATATCAGATGCTGTACGTGGAGGATGTGTGGTGTCTCCTCTCCTTTGTTATCACCTCCACCATATAGCTCTGCGTGTGTCTCCATGACGAGTGTTCACTGCAGCTTCCAGTTACTATAGCAACAGACTCAACAGGCAGTTTTCCCATTCCTGTCCTGTGTTTTTATGACTTAATACTCAGAAT
>JAOWBL010069803.1:0-58398 GCA_028564865.1 Zenarchopterus dispar
CTTTGAAGAGAAGCTTTTTTTTCAAGAGCACGTGCCACCATTGGCCTAAATATCTGCTAAATATGCGAGTCCAGCTTCCATCCATCCAGCTTTTGCGCCTCACACAGATATGTACAACGTGTCTGTCGTCCTTCCAGCGTTGCTGTCAGTGTAAGTGCGGGAAGTGATAAATGACCCTCTGGCTGCTGAAAGTGAACCAGTAAACAATAAGCAATCAGCTTGTGTTATGGCTTGTTGTTGTGTGGCCATCAAGGTCAAACTAATCCTGGTTCATTTTAGAGATCTTCGTCTGTCTAGTTAAAATTCACACACGCTCTTTTTCCCAATCAAGTGTGTGTGTGTGTGTGTGTGTGTCAGGGGGAAGTCCGGTTTGAGGTCATCATGGGCTATTCAAATTGCTATCGTTTAATAAACACATAGTTAATATTCTTTGAGAAAAGCACTGGAGCAGTGGTGAAAGATGATTACTAGATATGAGCCCCCCTCAGTCTTTGCACCCCCCCCCCCCGCCCCCCCCCCCGCCCCGCCCACACACACACACACCGAGACACAGAACATGGACAACATAAACACTGCTGTAGACGATAGCAGAGCTATTACATTTGATATCATTTTTTCTTCTTTGTATCAAAACCAATACAACATGCTGATAAAATCTGTCTGTGGCGAACTCTGCTTGAAATTAAAGAGGAAAAACACGAAGAGGATGCTGCTCTTGAATTCATTTTGAAAAGAAAAAAAAAAACAGGAAAAAAAATTGTGATAATATCTGTCCAGTTTCTCATGCATCACTTTTTATCCACGTTTTTCTTTGTGAGCCACTGTTGTGCATCACAGTACTAATGTGTTGTCTTGTGTTTTCTTCACAGGCCTGAAGACTACAAGATGAAATGAAATCAAAGCTCAACATGACAAAAACAGATGTTCCTGTTTTTTCTTTAAATATTGAAAGCAGCAGTAACCTGTAGTTTGACCATACTTATTAATCCATGGGCAAAAAAAGGGCTTTATGGGACTTCAACAGAACACAAATGATGGTCTGGTGTCATTTAAAAAGCAAAAAAGCTTTTGTGTGTGTGCGTAAATTCAAGTTCAACTTCTCTTCCCAAAAACCGGAGTCGAAGCTGGCCTGGACTTGAAGCGCTAAGCCCTGACTTGGATGCCAAGAGCATCAACACAAACTCCATCCTTCCTTCTCTGCGGGGTGACACACATAACCCCTCCGTCAGCTGTATTGGCCCTGACACGACCACAGGAGACCCGAATTATCCAGGAACAGCTTGAGATTTCACCATGTGGCTCCGCTCTGATCAGAGAAAAATCAGAAGCTGTGGCTTCTCCTCTGATTATATCACCAAGAAACCATCAGATCTGGCCCATGAAAATGACATCTGTTAGAATTAATTAATGTGTCACCATGATAATATCAACATATTGCAAATGTTAACTTTGGTCAGGACTTGTCTTTTTGTGTTCCCATAAATTTACGAAGGCTGTGTGTGGATTGTAAATGGACTATTAAACCGTTTCATAAAACTCCTCCTGTTGGGAAATTTCTTTACATAAATGTTATTTATTTAACCTGTCTGTGGTTAAAAATGACCTTAGCACATGTTTGTTAGTCTCATCACAGATTTATTGGTTATAAAAGCAAACAAAATAGAAAATAAATAAGTTTGTTTTGTATGAAGGGGTGTGGTTCCCAGACACATGCCGTATGAAAACAATCCATGCCCAGCAGTTTATGTCGAGACCAGTCATGGCCCAAGTTTTAGTGCTGTTTTTCAGACAGGGTGGAGAAAGTTTTCATTTCCTTAATATTTTTGTTTAATAGTTACTGGTTAAGGTCTCAGTCCAGCAACAGGCAAGAGCTCAGTTGGTAAGCAGCTTGCTCCGAGCTTCCACAGTGAGTGGGTTCAAATTTGCATAAGAAAAAAAGAAACAGGGATCCAACACAAGACACAGAAAAAGACAGATTTGTTCTGTAGGTTAGTATGAAAACCCAGAGGATAAATCATTTATCTTTCTTACGTAAGAGTGAAACATCACGAGACAAAATATATTTATGTACAAAAAACAAAACATCAAAATCAGCAGAATCTTGTTCTGTATTCGGTTTTAGGGGATTAATGTATAACAGTTAATCCCCTAATAATCAATACACAAACGGTTCAGCCAAAAAAAAATAAAAATAAAAAAATGGGGAGAAGAAAATTCAACTACCATACAGAAATCACTTCTCAATATTCTTTGACAGAAAGACGTCATAGGTGCAGGACAAACATGATTCATCATTAGAAAAAAACCCCATCCTCTTCAAATGTTGGAACCTCATCATCCTCGTTGATTTGAACTGTGAAATATTCAAGCGCGTTTCAGTCAGAACATGATGCATGTATCCAGTTACACACTCGGTGGCCAGTTTAAATGAGACATGCAGCTTCACACAACAAAAGAAGGGTTTAGTCCTGAAATCGGCTGTAAGTTGGGAAGGAATCGTCTCGCCGTTACATCACCACTGGACGAAGCTAACAGATCAGGCACTTTTCGGACCTCCCTTTTACAGATATATCGTACAAGAGCCCACGGCGCTATATACATTGTTTCACCTGCTAGGAAACGTTTCTTCATGTCAGTGTTTGTTTGTTTGTTGCATGTGCGTTGTGGCTTGTGGGGCTCAAGCACTTAAGGCGAGTCCATCCTTCCTCTTCAGTCCTCCCTCCTAGTTTTGCTCCGTGATGACATCACGAGAGTACCTCCTGGACATCACGCCAGGTGACCTCAGCTCCACGTCCTCGGAGTAGCTTGGGTGGTAACCATGGCGGCTGTAAGCCGTATGAGAAGGCTGCTGGGGGTAGTACTGAGAGGGGTAACCACGGTAATAAGGGTCCTGCTCTTCTTCTTCTTCTTCCTCCTCCTCCTCATCCTCCACCTGTCCTTGATTGTGGTTGTACGCCACCGCGGCAGGGTTGTATGGCTGTCTGTGGGGAGGGTTGTAGGGTTGGTAGCCGCCGTGGGGCAGGGGTTGGACTGGAGTGGCAGGAACATCAAGGTTCAGTAGGAATCTCTGCAAGCTGGCGGACTTAGAGCCAGGTTTGGAACTGCAACCATGATAGATGCCACCACCACGTAAAAGAAACATGTAGCTAGCGTGCTGTTAAAACAAGCTGAAGGGGCAGCTGAAAGGAAACGCACCAGGAATGTGAGACATGCAGGCTGAGATGATGCTTCGCAGCAGTTTTAAAGATGTGTCTGTATTTGATAGTTCTAACCTCCTTGTTTTTGAAGAAAGTTCTCTGAGATTACATAAGTGGAAATGGGATTCATGTTAGTCTTGGGTGAATAAAAACAATTCCTACACTACTGCTCAGATGGGATGTTTTTTTAACAAGAGAAAAGATCACAGCACATCTGGGTTAGTCTTTATGCACATGTGCATCTTATTCTCAATGATGCATTTTGTTTCTTGAGTAAAAAAAAAATGGACAGGTAGCTGTTCTGTGATGGAAGCAGCCAGCTTGCATCAAAGTCTTGTAAAGGTGTTTGAGGGAGACACAGGGGAAGCGGAGGCTGCTGTAGCAGAGCAGAGTACATGAGTAATTGTTGAAAAAAAGCGATGCAATCAGTGGTGGCGATCGTCACGGCAACATTGCAGCGGATTTGTTTGGACCACAGGGACAGTAAGATAATCCATTTTTGTCCTTGAGGCATAACAGGCATTTTTATCAACCTGTTTATATCAAGAAGTTCAGCTGAGAGCCAATAAAAGTCCAATTGCTATTATTAGTCAGGAATTATATGGTTTTGGACGTGTAATAACTGAAAAATATGGTGGGAATTGTTGTTTTTAAAAATTGATTCCCAAATGGGGGTTGTTTAAAATCCCTATGTAAGAAAATCCCATTTGCTTAAGAATTGCTCCTTAAAAATGTAGAAAACAATTTGGAATAAAACATTTAGAGGACGTTAATAGTAAAACAAAAGAGAACTGGAATTAATCTGCTGCTGCAAGGCTTAGAAGTCGGGGAGAGCTGCGATTGCTCGTCCATCCCAGGACATGTGGCAGCCTTGCAGGAATGACTGGATTTAATTTTTTTCTTTTTTTTCCTGGGACACTGAGGGATGTGAGCTCAGGAGGAGAGGGAGAAGAAGATGTCTGGAGATTGCTCCTCAGTAATCATTCCCAAAGCCCTGTTGGACTTCAAATCAGAAGGTGGAGGAGACCCAGGGAGGGGGGAAAAGAGTGAAAAGAGAAGATGTTAGCTCATGTCAAGAGGAAAACTCAGCAACAGCAAAGATTTTAACTTCTCAAGTCATCCTGACAGAACGTCCCCAGCTGCAGAGTCGTGCTTGTGGAGGTAGAAAAATTAGTGCCAGAAACGTTTTTTTCTCGTAGAGAAAGGAGACATGCACACCTGGAGTAATCCTGTCAGTCAGTTTAGTAAAAAAGAACAAAAAACACATTCATCTAAAATAGTTGGGGGAAAAATGAAATGTGTCAGATTTCTCTTTCTGGTTATAAAAAAGCATAAATAAAGATTCTAACACAGAAAACAACATTAGGAAAACGTGTCGTGAGTGACACGTCACCGGTATTAAATATTCACTCAGCGATAATTTAAAACGTGTGCACACATACATTCAAGTGTGGATACATGAAAAATCATGTTTCCAAAGGAATAAAACTTCATTTGAAGGAAGTGGACCATATAAAATAACCCCTTGAGACCTGCTATTTGAAATAATACACAGAAAATTATAATTTTTTAAAATTTAATGCATTTAATGAATCTTTTATATATCATAATTAAAAACACTCCCAATTCTGTCTTCAACAGTTTTGTAATTAATATATATTTTTTGTACCTCTGAAAATATATTAAGTAATTTTATTTATTTATTTTTTACTGTATCTGCTTTTTAATTTTTTTAATTTTATAATTTTTTCTTCTTTTTTTGTTTATTGTTTTGATTCTGTGCAGAGGTCTCAAAAAGGTTAGTATCAAATATGTGACATTAGGCATCAACGGGATAATCCTTATCAACTTAGATGTTTTTGGTTTTTTTTAAAATTTGACCTAAATTCAGTTCTCTGGTAGGCATAAAAGCTAGTTAGTGAAAGTTATGTTTTATTTTTAAGGTCTGTTCTCTCTAATGTTTCCTAACACCACCCAGATTTACTTTTTTTGCTAGAAGCTGGATTCATGGGGGGTATCTGCCTTTTCCAAGCAGCTGGTGGGAGGGCCCTGATTAATATTTTTTGCTCCGTTTCTGGTTGAAAAAGAAGCCTCAGTCAGAAGTCGACATCCACTTAAAACCGTCTTGAGCTTTATGGCAAAACCAGGCTTTCAATTCAGTCTTTGAGCCATTTCTTCCTTGGCCAGAAAGATTATTCAGAAATATCTCAACTGAGAGTCGTTGCCCTCCTGGACTATCCTTGCTAACATTTTTCATTGATTTGGCAGATGGGTGATAAAAGACCATGGACACCAAACGGGGCTATTTCTTATCTGGGTCTGACTTAGGCCAGCCACATAAGTGAATCCAAATAGTCCATTTACACAGAGCCAATATGGAACCTGAGGAAAATCCTATATCGGGCCCCATTTTCAGCCCATTTATATCCGATAGGGGCCCCACATACAAATGCTAGCTGAGCTGTCTCCAAGATTCAACTATTTAACCGAAGTTCTGAGGCGGTGCTGAAGAATTTCAAGTTAATCCTCAGTGTTCCTTGTTGTTTGTGCAATCTACCAGCTCCTGTGGCAGCAAAACAGTCCCAGACCATGATGCTACCACCATAATGATTGCTGTTGATGTAGAATGCCTCACTTTTATGCATCCAGACATGTGTCTGGTCTTTGTGGGGAAAAAAACCCCAAATCTTTGTCCCACACAGTCACAAGGCCCAACAGCAACACTGGCATCCCAGCATGCCCCGTGTCTTTCCATTGTTTTAGTCTGCCTGTATAACATAATATTTAACCTGTACTGGCTTAAAAACTATCGGTAAATGAAAATGTTATTTTCTTTAAGAGGTCCATATTACACAATCACTCTGCCCAAGACACAGAAAGGCTCAAATAAATATTTGAAAGCCCAGTATTGACTGGCTGAGAAAAAGGTGTTTTTCCTTGACTTTAAACAACATTTATTGGGTTTCTGTTGAAATCCAGTAACTGAGCTATAATATGCAATCTTTGCTGTTCGAAAAAACAAAAATAACAGAAACAGCTATAGTGGATTTGAGCTGGAGGGGAAAATAGAACTAAACTGAACAATAAATATACAATTTAAGACAGAAATATAACTTTAATACTTTATAACTAAAGTTTTTCTTTTAAGTATTCATAGACAGCGAGTTAAAGAAAAGAAAAGAAGCTGAATTCTCGACTATTGCATAAATGTGGTTTGATGGATGAAGTAACGTCTGATCCATCAGTTACTTTTAGATGATGATGCATCATCAGGGTGTCTATTCAGAAGCTTTTATTTGTGTCACGCTGAGATGACCCACGACAATGAACTCTGCAGAGCCGGTTTTCTTCATGAGACATTCATGAAATCTCAACACAGCAAATATGTCTGTCCTGTTAACTCCTTCGTCCATCAGTGTGTACATGAATGCACAAACGTCAGAGTGGAACAACAATAAAATCTCCAGTTCACTGAGGGTTTTACAAGCACAGCCTCTTGAGTGCCAAATTATACTTCATACATATTAAAAAATATGATCAGGGTCAGATTCATGCAATTGTTTATGAAAATAATTCAGTAAATACATATAAAAAGATTTTAAGAAACGTGAAAAGTATTTAGGTTCTTAGTAGTCAGGTGTTGTGAAAAAGTCTGAAAATAAAAAAAATAGTTTTCCAATATTATTGTTTGGATACAAAAGGACAAATCAGGACACAGAGTTAAGTAAACGGCAGCAGAATGCTTTTGTAAGGTTTGTATGGTTTGTGCTTTTTGACCACATTCGAGAAAATCTTCCAGTCAAAATGTTATTTCTGCGTCAGCTGCCAGATCCTCAACTGCTGTGTGCATACACAAGTGAGTTCAGTTGCTTTGTTCTGTCTAAAATCTAACTAACAAGATTATGATTATAGGGTATGAGAAAATACAGAAAAAACAAAGAACCAC
This sequence comes from Zenarchopterus dispar, assembly GCA_028564865.1. Classification (NCBI taxonomy): domain Eukaryota; kingdom Metazoa; phylum Chordata; class Actinopteri; order Beloniformes; family Zenarchopteridae; genus Zenarchopterus; species Zenarchopterus dispar. The sequence goes on from JAOWBL010069803.1 coordinate 7,144, forward strand.
TCTTGTTAGTTTTGTCCTCTGGCATGAAACATATTCATGCTCTTTGTGATGCTTGTTGCCTGCTTAGCACACTCACATGTTATGGAAAACGTAGACTGTCAAAAAAAAAGGGGGATCTCACCTGCTCTTCAAATGAATCAAACGAGAAAGCACTTTAAAATGCAGTACCGCTGACTGCCAGTAGACTACCTCTGAAACACTGCTGGCTTATTTAATGGCAGGGTAAGCAATTTCTGGATGATGTCATGTCTGCTGACATTTGACCAAGAGACTAATAAAACAGAGACTAGCTCCTCCCTCCAGTGTTCCTCGGGAAAACATGTCTCACTGTTTACACTCTCACGCCTAGACTCTAGGATATAAAGTGTTTATAACACACTAAAGTATTTGACAGCCTACAACTACGGCTGAGAGCTTGCATTAACTGATTTAGTGGAAAGATTATCAGCAAACAGATAAATCAAATGTTGTGTTTACTTGCTAAGTTGCAGTCATAATAGCCTGATGTTAGTGAACTTAAAAAAGATCTTAATAAAATGTATGTGGTTGATATATGAAAGCTGAACCAGTTGTTTAAAGCAAAGCCACGTCAACGAGAACAACTGAATGATTTTTACCTCCAACGTTGTATCCCAAACATGAGTTCTGGTCACAGTAACCTGGTGGGCCAGCTGGTCCTGTGGCTCCAGGATTTCCCGGCCTACCAGCTGTCCCTGGGTTACCAGGACGACCCGGTGGGCCCTGGCTGCCAGTTCGTCCTTCACCCGGTAAACCTGGAGATAGAGGGAAAAGTCTGAGTCGAAAGATGAATAAGAAGACGTAGCCTTTTGACATTTGGTGGAACGACTCCTGCAGGGTGACACCTGGTGAGAAGGGATTAGAAAAAGGAGGAAAATCGGATGAAAATGCACCATCCAGGCTACGTCCTGACACTGATATCACCCCTTCAGTAGCTATTAATCATTAACCCTCTCTGCGGGTGTGATAATATAACATTAAAAAATATATATATATGAGAAAAGGGTCTGCAAACATTTGATTGTCATTTCTGGATAAGACAGCTGCTGCTGAATGTCCCGAGGGCAGGAGCAGTAATAATAGTTCTTAGTTGAAATTTAGCCAGAGGCTTCTGTTTTATGTTTTCACATCCAGGACTCACTTCAGCAGTCAGCAGAAATATGAGATCAATATTTTGAAAGGCAGTTTCTCTTGGCAAGTACTGAAATGATCATCCCACAAATATTCAAGAAAAGCACATTGAATAAAAACTTCCTTTTTCAAATACTGAAGTTTTCCCCCCCTTTATGGTTATGTGATCATTGAAAGTTTCAAGGGAGTTGGAATTTTGTCCACTTGTTTTGTGACTATTGATTGAAGTAAACAGAAAAATCCCAGCACTGACATATTTTCATAACATAAAACTCAAATCCCACACTGCAGTCAGAGAAATCAATATGGTGTCTGCTTGCTTTATTCACACAAAGATTCAATAGAGTGAAGTAAATCCAAAACACATATAGTCTCCAGGCTATTTCATTTCATTGTTTTAATATTTGAATCACTTATGGTTTCGTTCAGAAGGAACACCATAAAACACGCTGCAAAAGCGGTGGGCCTGGTGCAGATACAAAAATAAATATTCAAGAATAGAATCACGCTAAATTGTCATGTTTGGAAGCAACTACACAACCTCAAAATGTTATTTCAGCTTGGAGGCTGAACAGGGAGAACAGACAGTGAATTGTGTTAGTTCAGCTTGTCCTCAGAAAACGGGAAAATGTCCTACCTGGAGGGCCGGGCGGTCCTCGTGGTCCCTGACTCCCGATGCCTGGACTCCCCCTTTCTCCCTTCTCTCCTGGGAGACCTGGACAGAAGGAAGTCAGAAGACATGCATGCGCAGGTGAAAAGTCCATCTCATGTTTGTCCTTTTCCTACATCATCAAAATTAAAATACAGCATAAGCAAAGACAAAAGTTCATAGCACAGAACAGAGTTTGAGTTTACTTTTTCTCCGCCAATAATTACATTACTGCTCTTCAGATATATGCACTTCCCGCTGTATAAAGACGAGTTAAAACCTGCTCATCCTCGGCCAGTTTCAGTATAAAAATAAGGAGTAGACTCATGAACCAATATTTATTTGTAATGTAACATAATTATAGACATGAATTCAATATAATACAACATATAAAATATAATAAAGATGATTTTTCAGTCTTTCAGACTTCATTTGTAAATCTTTATATTTACATCTATTGCTACTTTAACTTCAGTAAAGAATTTAAGTACTTGTTTCAAAGTCTACGATCATAGCAGCTGTATTGCATTATGAACTTTTTCTAAAAAAAAATACGATGTCATAAAGTCTATGATGAGCCCAGATCCTGCTCTGTCATGTCATTGGAATGATCTCATGGAAAGATTTTTACCCATTGTAATGTTGCAGAACCTTACTGAAATAATCTGTGGATTTTCTGTCCTCCTACTTTTTATGACGGTCTTAACTGCGTGCAGCGAGGCTGAGCAGAAAATGCATTACATAACCAAAACTTTAAAACAACAACTCTGAACTGCCTCATTTTGATGGTCTTTTCACGAGGTTGTCAATTGATAATGAAAATATACAGCTTTTATCCCCATTTCTGGTATTTCTGTTTTGAACATGTTTTAACACAAAACACAAAATTAACACAAAATCTTTTGCTGATTGATTATAAATGTAGTAGATATCACTGGGTATCAGGCTAGTGGAAGGTTAAAATGTTGATTAGAAAATAAAGTCAATAATTGAGCTATATCTTTTTTGTCCTTCATGTTTTATCATTAAAATAAAAAATTAAATGACTTTACAGGCTGTCTTGTTTGAAGTAATGCATCACGTCCTTGAATCAAGCTTGTGGTAAAACGCAGACTCAGTATCTGTGTGACCAAAAATGACAGCAACATGTGTGCTTGTACAACTGTTTTCTGTCCAGTTGTCTTACGCCTTGCACTCAAGTCTTACAGCGGTAGTGAAAAACCTGCTCTTTATTCATGCTGAATTCATATTTTTGGAGACATGCTTACAGTCGTATGTAAACGCTAGTTTACTGAGGCGTGAACAACGGTTTTTACTCACCCCTCTCACCCGGTTGGCCATTCTGGCCATTAGTACCGGGGAAACCTGGCCTGCCAGGGGAGCCTTGCTCTCCTTGAGGACCTGGGGGGCCTCTCCTGCCTGGCTCTCCAGGGGGTCCGGGTACTCTTCGGACTGACACCGATGACTGAACAGGGATTTGGTTCAAGATGGAATTATAGCGGGACAAGTGGCCTGCAAGAGGTGAAGGAGGCGAGGAAGAGGTGCGGCAGATGTATTTATGCACAATACAATATGAAATTTGAAAGTGCCTAACATAAAGCATAACAATTATTAAAACAAACCATATCAATAACAATTCGTACAGTTAAAAGAAAAGAAAATTAGAAATCAAATAGACTAAATGATACAATTCATTGAAATTTCCTCATTTGCTTTGTTATAAACATACAGTAGTTAACATAATTAAAACAAGTATATAAAAAAACTCTAGCAAACAGAAAGCCAGTGTAGAGGTAACCTGAACATCAGCTGCTCCTGAAAACACAGTTACAGTGATCAAGTCTACTGATGCAGGATACATGGATGAAATATTTTTAATCTGTGGTGTACATCAGCTCTTTAATTCTTGAAATATTCTTGAAGTGATAGACTTTGTGACTGTCTAGATTTGGATGTACAGCACAGTTGAGACCTTAGTTCATAATGACATCCAGATTTCTAGGTGGGTTGAGTTTCTTCCTTTTAATGGACTATGATCCCCTGGAAATATGTAAATTTATGGATCATTTGCATTTGTTTTCTTGCATGATTTTAGGAAAAATGATTTCTTCGGTTGTGTGGAAGATGTCCGATAACAGAACCCTGTGGTCCTCCATGCTGTTTTCGTCTGCTCTGATGTGTGACTTTAAATAGGATTCAAACCAGTTAAGTGCTCTAACCAGACTCTCTAACGATAGTTTTTGGTCAAATGAGATCCAACAATAAGATCCATTAAAACTATTCAACATTGCTGCTGTCTGTATGTAGGTGGAGGCTACTCATTACTTTAAAAGGAGTGTCTACCAAACCCTGATGAGAAGATTTAAAAATATAAATCAAGTATTGGTTCAGTGGGTGAAAGACAGCTTTAAAAACATCTTAGAAGGGAATAGCTGTCATATTCACACTGATGTTTTAAAGATATATGTTCATAGTTGCTTGATTGCTGCTGATTTCTTAACTTGTGGAAAGATTGCTGACAGAAGATATACAGAGCATCTTAAGCTAAGCAACAGAATCTTGTCAAATACACCTGGCAAAAACATCAAGACAGAAGGGCCTCAAATGTTGGATAGTACAGTTTCAAGGTCCAACTTGAAACTGGTTGATTAAAGTCTTTCTTCATAGATATCATATTGAACCTGGAGATTATATATTTATCTTTATCTTTTGACTTATCTACTTTTTTCTTTAAGCTTTCGCATGAATTGGATCAGAGCCTCAATGACCTGTGTTGTGTTTTGAACTGAAATGTTCTTGTAGCTCATAAAGAAAGTCATTAAGTGGAGAAGAGTGGAAGAAAAACCTTGAATGAGAAGAATCATAAAGCTGTTTTTAAACTTGTTTCTGTTTGATGTTCTGAGACAAATGATGGCAACAAGGTAAAGCTAAGACTCATGCACAAAGCCGTGCACACACATTTATGGATGTAAAAACCTTTTTACTGGAAAAACACTTGTAAAAATCGGTTACTCACTCTGGATGAGCTGTTCACACACTTGTCGTGCGATAGCTCTGACTGCAGCTTGGGACTGCACGTCACCCTGAAGAACAAACACAGAGCTCTTAGGATTTTGTATTCTCACGGCAGACTGATACCACCTTCCTATTTAGACGGCCACAGGAACATGAACTCTGAGACCAGTGGTTAACCAGTTCGCAGGCGGGTGGATTAAAAGGGTGTTAAATGAGCACTTTTCACCTTTATTTCAGGCTATTGCATTTATTCATTAGGTAAAAGAAAGATGTGCATTCAAAAAATTCATGTTAAATATTTGGGCTTAACTTTTCTAACTTTAAATGTATTCTGAGTTTTTTTTTTAGGAGGATAAGAAAAAATTAAATTGAGATATGTCTATAATTTTATTAAATGCATTGAATGATGAGAATAGTTGCTACTAGTCTTAAAAAAGGGACAATGCATGTTTTCTTTTGTGGCTCTGGAGAAGTTTTTCAAAATGTATTGACTGATTTGCATTATGGGAAATGTGAAAAATCAATCGTCTATGGAGCCTTTCAATTATTCGAGAGTAAAATTCAGGCTATCTGAAGCTATGCATATATTTTAATTGAATACTCACTTCATTTACAGCTTTACTGAATTGCAATACCATGTAAATAACTGAGGAAGCCATCTGAAATGATCCTACATTAAAAAGACATTGAATTTACTTTATTCAAGCCTTAGGTTAAATTTCTTACCTGAATTAAAGCCTTAAATACAATGTATGAATAAGAAATGGTGCCACTGCTGGAAAGGTTTTCTTATAATTTCTGCTGATACTTTTTCCTTGTAATCATCATTAAAATAACATCTGATGTAACAATGTGCACGTATATTAGAAGAAAAGGCCATTTAATTGTTTGTTTGATCTTTTTTTTTTATCCATCTCTTACATCTGCTTCATCCTTTGTACTCTCAAGTGAGTTTTAAGTTTGAGAAACACTAGATATGTCTCAACTGACACCCATGCCATTGCAATGACGCTCACTAAACTGTGGAAAATAATCCTCTAGTGGGCTTTTTGAGAGATCTTCATGCTGGGTCTTGGAACCTGAATTAATTTCAGCAAGCGCAAATGCCCCCAACAGTCAACATAATGAAGCAGAAACAGGAATTACAAGTTTGATTCAAGTCTGGGAATGGCGTGTCTCTCAAGCCCTCGGCAGTGGTGGCCTCGCTACCGTGTCAGCAAAACTACAGTCCGCCTGTTGCAAATTTCAACCATGAACACGATTTTATTTGGTCTGTCCTAAATGAGGTTGAGGGGGTGGAAGAAAAATAAAGTGAATGTTTGCGTAGAAGACAAATGCGTAACAGTGACTGTATTCTGGAGAGTAATGTGATTTCTTCAAAACAAGAGTGTGAAGCAGAAGTGAGTTTTACTTCAGCAAATAACAGCATTTCCACTGTAAAATGAAGCAGTAAAATTTGATTTGCTCAAACAGTGGCTAACAGTGAAATGACTTACTCTTTCTCCCTTTTCGCCTTTGGTGCCAGCAGGACCCTGGAACATAAAAACACAAAAGCATAAACAGTTGACAAGGGTATGTCTCTAAGAAGCAGGCATGCTGCTCCTCCTCCCTCTTTCTTTGTCTTTAATATAATCTACAAATGAGCCCCAAACTTAGTGAGCTCACCAACACAGAGCAACATCTGTCCTTTGGATGAACTTGCTTCTTTGCTATTTTCAACACTATAATCCAAAGAGATTAATATCTGTTCACAACACACACATTTACTCCAAACCTGCCAAGCCTCTGCACATCAGGGTGTAAAACATTGCGATTCAGAGGCATGAAAAAAAAAAAAAAAAAAAATCCCTGGCCACAATACTATGTGATGATACAATAAACATCCACTGTAATATCTTTATTCTAAAGCTGTTCCACATTTTGAATAAAGGCTTGTTTATCTTGGGAAAACATGCCCTTGACCACCAAATGACACAATGTTTATATGCAACAGTGGGTTAATAGGCAGGCAGGAATAAAAATGTATGTGAGGCCTGCATACAATACTGCAGATGATAAAAGGGCCTTGCCAACATTTAATATGGCCACTGAGCTGAAGAGCAGATCTCAACAATAAAAATCTCATCCCAGACCTCTCCTGTGTGCCTGGGTGATCCCACGAGTCTGCTTTCTCATCATGGTGACTAGGAAAAACCAAGTCAAAAAAGGGAACTAGAGGACAAGAGCATCCATCATTTATTGTACAATCAAACATGTCATCTCATTATGTCACGTACAAGCAGGTTTATTCAAATTGAAGAGTCTGTGTACTTTCATTCAAAATGTGGCGTTTCATCTGTGGATGGAAGAACACCTACGGCAACATCCCATCAAGTGTGAACTGATGAAGACCCAAGAAGGCTGCTGCTTTTTTCCTTCATCACTGGGAAACATAAAGCTGCTCACTATGAAGTCCACAATAAATATATATTAAAAAAAACATTTTAAAAAATCTTGAATTGTTGATGACCTTGAAACCACATTCAGAGACACACACACACACACAGTATTACCCAAAGACCTTTGACAAGTTAAGACACGTCCAAACAGTAAAATAAATAGACTTAAAGGACGATTTCGGAGCTAAACTATCAACTTACTTGAGGAGCTTAGATACTGATGACAACATTTTCATGGGTTAGAAACAGAGTCCACGAACGCTTCTACACTGGTTTGTACAACTTCTGGTGGTTGTTTTGAACAGACTTATTACAAATATGACAGCAGTTGGAACGAAATTCATGTTCAAAACATTCCCTTTTCTGTTCACTTACAAAATGAAAATGAACTCAGTTTATCTAAACACACAATCACTTAAATTGAATGATATTTTTGAGTCTTGTCTGAGGCTAAAAAATACATTTTATTTTACCTTCGGTTTATTGAAGTACCAATGTTGCAAACTATTTTACTGCAAACACAAATACTGTTCTCACTTAAAACTGCTTTTATTAACGGAAATGAAAAGTTTATGCTCCTTGCCATCTAAAGATAGACCTAGGATTGTTTTAAATCTGGATTTTTCCTTGAAGACGACACTGTTCTCTTCACCCTCATACAGTTTCTGATCTTGATAGATGAAGCAGAACATTTCCAGGTGGATCATATTATTTCTAAAACTGAGCATTTTGAGGTTTGACATTAGAAGCTCAGTTAAACAGCACAACTTGACATGCTATCAATTCTTCTTTGGTATAAATATGCAGTTTGAACATTTGGTCAGTGTAGTCAGGCAGATGTATGACTCTACCTCACATGAGCAGGTAGGATTCATTTTGGCAAAATGTTCAACATTCCTAAGATTTAAGTGTCTGCTACTTCAGGAAACACTTGCTTCAGGTGGAAAAATATTCTACTGAAGCGCTGAAATAGGCTTTGAAAGGTTTGATAGGTTAGACAAGGACTGAATCTGTGTTTTAATATTAATATGAAGTCAGGAAGTGAAATAACTGGCTAAAGCCCTGTTTATATATTAACTGAACGTGCATACACTCTGTCTCAGACTCTGCAGTATACATGTGTGTGTGTGCTTGACTTGGAGGGGGAGTATGTGATTTATAGCTCGACTCTCTGAGCCAAACTTGCTGCTGGCTTGCAGAGATGACCCAGGAATAGATTAGCTGTCACCAACATCACAGTATCATCTGTTCTTGTTAGTATTAAACATAGTTTGGATCCCAACATCTCTTCAGCTTTGTAGCCTGTGCTTGTGTTGCTTGCACAAATTTTTCTTCTTTTGAAGGCCTAAACAAAATCTACCCCACTGTATTTTTGGAGTGAACGCTTACTCATAATATTATGCTTTTTTGCTTATTATTCCTTTAAAAATTCCCACTGTATAAAGTAAGTGTGTGAAGGTTTGCCTTGTTAATAATTATACAGTTGTCACTGTGATCTGAACAGACTGAGTTTTCAACGTCAGGTTCATTTCTTACCGGGTTGTATTACCACGGCAACTTAGATAGGAAACCAAGCCAAATCCAGAGCCAGTAACCTTTCCAGATACAAGATCAGAACTCTTAAAAGCACCACCTCTTGGCCAACTAGAGGAGACCAATCAGAGGCTGTCATGGCTCTTCTGTCTCTGAACTCAGACATTTACAATTAGTGCACTGATTGATTAGAATATTTTTTTTTAAGTTGGTTTGTTTTTTTCATTTTATTCACATGGCTCAGGAGTAGCCAGCTCATGCAGCACATTCATGTGATAAAATATGTTATCATAAATTGTCTTATCTGCTCATGCTTTAATGATCTGACGGTAATATTGATCACCTTATTAATTTGCACATTCCCGGAGTCAGCATTCTGCTTTTTCCCAGCTTTGCCTCCTTGGTTTGGCTGCAGCAGCTCTGCTGCTTTCTGTCTGCTATTATTACAAATATTAAATTCTCTTATTAGTTTTGGATTACTCTTTGTCCTTTTAAGTACAAAAACATGCTCCATGTCAGTGACTAAGAGGTGGTGATGTGGTGCCAACACTCCCCTTTCTTTATGAACATAGATATATAGAGCTCAAAAACTTGGTTTGATTTATCTAGTTGATAATAAACATCACGATACGACTAGCCATCTTGACTGTTAGGGTTAGTTCAGACAGATAATAAAAAGAATCCCTGAATGTGTTGAACTTAATATGTATTATTACTCCCACATGACCCTAAAGAAATAAAACAAGGCATTTTCACTCACTGGAAGTCCTTGATCCCCTTGAGATCCTACTGGTCCACCTGGTCCTTGAGCTCCTGGAGCACCTGGGGCTCCCTGCACAAAAAAACAAAAACAGATGCACACACACACAAAAATTACAAGAGGGGCAGAGGAATGGAAATGAGGGATGACTGAAGGTTGTTTTATAGGCCATAGGATGATGAGAATAATAAGAAAAGTGACTTACAACAGGTCCAGGGGCTCCTTGTCGTCCTTGTGGTCCGTTATTACCTGGCAAACCCTGAAAGAGTGATGGAAATACATTCAGTGTGTCCTGTAATAGCTCTTTCCAAGTTCCTGGTTGGTTTCCTTGAGAAATTTCTTTAAAGTTTCCAGATAATAATAATAATAATAATAATAACAATAATAATAATAATAATAATACAACCTACTGAAGAGAAGAAAACCACGCTAAGAAGTTGTTGCATATACTAACAGTGTGCACACAAATATCTGCCCACAACTGGCTCATTTCAAGAGACTGGTTTGGTTTTAATTTGTATTGTGACAGATTATATAAGTAGTAATGATTTCTCCCTGATCAAAGTTTTATGCATTCAGGTTTTTGGTTGTCCAAGTATGGTCAGAAGCATCTCTACATGGCTTCTACAGGATGCTTTAAGAAATACCACACCAAAATACCACAACACCACACCAGTAAGTGAGGACAGCTTTCACCTCTGATGCACATCGGTGTTCTGTAGGACGGAGTCATTTCCATGGAGAAAGTCCAGAGTTAATAACAGTTTGGAAGACGTACCCAGCACCAGATGAAGTCCAGCTATGCCTCACAATTCATTTTAGATATCATCTGGACTTTGTGATGTCACACTGGAGGTTTCCAGGAATGACACCCCCTTAACACTGTTTTCCATTCAGCCTTTTCAAGGGCAGCAAGACATTGATTCAAAAGCATAATAAAACTCAGTAAAAACTGATCATAGAGTATAGTATGACACCTTGTGTGATAGCAAGAAAATTCCCCTGCTGGTGCTTCTCTTAAAAAAGCTGAGCCAGAAAAGTGAAACTGAGAACCCCTCAGTGAGAGTCTCATTTGTCACCCTCATCTTTATCAACTCACTAATGGGACTCAAGGGGAGGCCTTTAGATCCAAACAGTAGGAAAACTTAACAGGATCAAGGAAATTTTTCCTTTGAAAGCCATCCAAATTTCATATGTAGACTGAAACACAATCATTAATGGAAACAGAAACTGCTGTGTATAAGGCTTAGGCAGGGGCGAGGAACAGCCAAACTGCTGTCAAGTTGAGGTTATGTAAGTTTTAAACCTCAGCACAGGAACAAGACTCAAGGTAGGAATATGGCATCAGAAAGGCCCTTTCCTGGCAAAGATTTCAATGCAGAAGAGGGTATTAAGATACGCTGTTCAAGCTGTTTTAAAGAAGCACAAAGATATGGGAAACATTAAGGCCTGTAGATGTAGAGCCCAGCCAAGAAAGTTTAGAGCAGTAGATGAGAGACACGTTATGCTCACTTCCCTTTGAAATTGGAAGATGTCCAGCAGGTCCATCACCTCAGAACTAGCAGAAACCAGTGGGTCCCAGGTACACCCTACCTACTGTCTGAAGCTGTCTAGCCATGAGAGAATTGCAGCCAAAAATCTATATCACCGATGTGGAAACAAGGCCAAATGACTCAACTATGAACAACCGTATACAAACTGAGGTGCGGAAAAATGGCAGCAGGCGCTCTGGATTGATGGGTCAAAATTTGAAATATTTGGCTGTAGCAGAAGGCAGTTTGTATGCCGGAGGACAATAATGAGTGTCTGCAGGCAACAGTGAAAGATCGCTGACGGTTTTTCCAAGTATGAGGCTGCAGTTCTGCAAATGGAGCTTGGGATTTGGTTGGGGTTAATGGTGTCATCAGAGGTAAGAAATGCAAGCAGATACTTATTCATCATTGGATACTGCCAGAGAGGTGTCTGTCTGGGCCCAAATTTATTATGCAGCAGGACAACAAACAATATCATTAGAAACCATCTTCTTCATTGTAAAGAATAACAAGTAGTCTTGAATTTAAATAAGAATTTCAGCCATTCTGTTATAAATATGTGTATGTATGTATATCTATATATATCTATCTATATCTATATATATACATACATATATATATATAGATATATATATATACACATATATATGTATACATGTATATGTATACATATATATGTGTATATATATAGATATATATATACATATACATACATATCTCTTATTTCTGCAACTACTCTCTGGCTGCTAGCTGTTTACTGTGTTTAACATATATACATACATACGTACATACGTACGTACGTATGTACGTACGTGTGTGTGTGTGTGCGCGCATGTGGCAACTCCAATATGTAGTAAACTGTGATAAAAGTTAGAAAAGCTTGGCATCCACAGGTCAGACAGCTTTTGTGAACACAAAATACCTTCATCTACTCAGTCTGGTCTTGAGAAGAAGGCGTTCTGTTACGTAAACCACTGACAAAAGCAGGATTTATAGCCTTCTTTTATCCATTTTATGGTGATGTGAACAAATGAAAGTACCCAGGAGACGGTTGCTGTTGTTTCAGATGATCTAACTGGCTGCTGCCACAAACTTTGAGCCAGATTCCTTTTTACTCTGGACCCGTTTGTCTTTGGCTTGTGTACATCTAATAAAAAGTTTGCACAGTGTGTATATCCAAAGAACCAGAGACAGTGTTCACTGTAAGTCATTGTAAGCTATCTGCTTTTCTTGTTCTGTCCTTTACCTACTGGATGATATAGCTGGTCTAAATCTTTGCTCTATGGAGCCACTAAAGAGAAACACTGAATATCCATTCTCAAAGGCAGCTTCCTGTCTGTAATGAGAGTTTTATTTGAAATATTCTACTTTCTATCTTCCTGTTAAATGAATGTTGATAGGAGAAACTGTCACAGGACTGATAACATTGGATGAATTGATTTTTATCTGCATTTCACACTGTTTTCCATCCATTACACTCAGTCCGAGCATGCTGCTGGAAACTTCAGGGTTAATTCTGCCAGGCTGAACAGATATCCTACGTTTTATAGAAAATAAATCAAAATTATCTGTCTGTGAGTGCACAATTATACAAAACAAAAAAAAAACAACAAATCTCTGACATGACACAAAAACATTACTGTATTGGGTTAAAGGTTAAAAGTGTGCTTTTTCTTTCAGCGTTTGTCATTTGTTGTCTCTTATTTTATTTTATAGATTAAATAGATTTACAGACTATGTTGAGAGAATGAGTTGTAAAACTCACTTGTAGACAATTATTGTATAGGTGTTAAACAAAGTAAGACAGTGCTAAAATCTTGTCTGAACTGGTTTCAGCATTTAGACACGATGTGAAGTGAGAAATTCTGGGTACGCTGCCCAAAATGTCCCAGACTTTAGCACAACAGTTTAACTCGGAAACAGGAAAAAAAAGAGCAAACCATAGGAAGTACAAACTGAACCAAAATAACATGTAATTTAATTATTTCTTCCCAAAAATTCAGGAACTTTCACTGTACTAAAGAAACCCACATGAGTGGCATGCAAATAAAAACCACTGAGGCGATGAGTGCCTGGATCCCTGTCAGTCAGAAGCAGGGCCAGAAAAATCCATACATACAAACACATAATCAGACATGAGCGACTTTTGCAGCCCAATGACATTTTTGATGCTACAACTCGGATGGGAATTGTAAGGTCCGAATCCACTGTCAGCATCAGCTACAGCCAGCTGGCATCCCTGAGTCTTTGTGAATGAGATCTCAGCAGAGAATTATGTTTTCCCAACCGGAGCAGAACATAGTTTACAACAACTGGAGGAAGAGTTGCACTGTTTTATGAAAGGACAAAAAGCCAAACAGACAAACACAGCTGGTAGTTTAGACAGTGTAGATGGCTGAAAAAGTACCACAAACAGAGCTAAAACCAGGAATATTTGGTGACTGGCGTGATTTCAAACATTTTAGGTGATAAACAATACCATATGATAAATATCTGCTTACAGTGCTCACTTGTTGAATTCTCTTTCTCAAGTGGCCAAAAGCAGTTAAAAAGCTGTTCCAGGGACAGGTGTGGGGGTTCCCTTGTTATTTTGTCCTCAACTAAACAGGTTAAATGTCTGAAGTGGATTACAATCAGTGAATATGCAGATGGAAGCTGTTGCTGTGGACTGACAACGTGAAGTCAAAACAGCTCTCACTGCAAGTGGAAAAAGGTACGCTTAGGCTGGAAGAACAAAAACAAATTCATCAGAGATGGATGAGACATTAGCAGTGGCCAAATCAAAAGTCTGGTAAATTCTAAGAAAAAGAAAAACACTGGCGAGCTCAGTGATGTGAAATGATCTGAAAGTCCAGAGAGGTAGATGATTCCCTTCAAAACATCCAGCTGAGTGTGGAGCACTCTGAAGTCAGTATCATTTACCAAACTGTCACACGAAGGCTTCATAAAAACACAGGGTTCACCACAATGCACAAACCATTCAGAAGTTTAAAATTAAAACTGTTATAAAATACGACTCTTGACAAGGATGAAACTCACATCCATCGGCACCAGACTAGTGGGAAGGAGAAAAGTATAAAGAGCTTGAATGTCATGATTACAGACATCCAGTATTTAAAGTCTGTATAATGTTGAACACACAGAGGCAGTGTGATGAAATGATCATGTACGGCTTCCAGTGATATGAATCTCCAGTGGCAAAAGATGATGTGATAAAAGGGAAAATCTGCCAAATGAGATGGGAAGCACTGTCAGCTCAGATTCAGCCAAATGCTGTACAGCCTGGAGGGTTAATTAACAACAATGGTGATTAAAAGCCTAAAACATACGTCAAAAGCAAACTGACAGCTCTCAATAGGTAAAGATGAGGAATATTCTGCAACAGCAAAATCAATTATCTTATCTCAGTGTTATCATGCCGAGTTTCGCTCTCTCAGGACAAGCCTGAAGGCAGAAACAACCACAAACAAACAACATCTGAAGGCAGCTTCACAGGAGGCCCGATGAAGCACTGCAGATGCAGAAACCTCTTCTCTCACAATATCCATGTGCTCAAGACATCAGGCTACTGTTTTTCACAGAGGAAACTTGGCCAACCATTAAAACATTAAACATTTTAGTTTAAATGTGCGCTGACTGTAAGTTCTACAAGTCATATGTAGTGCGACAGTGAGCAGTAAATACATCAGTAAAGTATCTCACTCTTGGTCCTGGAGGGCCATCTCTACCAGGTGAGCCAGGACTTCCAGGAACACCCTAAAAAAAAAACAAAAAAAACATACAAGTCTGAGTTACTAAAATGAGACACACTCACATTAATACACTGTACATCACAGCCATTAGTTGGACAGAGGGAAAAAAAGCTTATTAAAAGCAGCTAATGTGAACTTTTTACAATAATAACTGAAAAGATTTATCTTACTCTCAGGCACGATAAGCTGATCATCATCATCACAGTAAAATATTTTTCTAATCTCAGCATTCCTGGATGTGTTTCATATTCAGGATGTGTTTCAGATGCTGTGATTGTCACCTGGCTGCATTGGATGCTGGTGACGTTAAGAGAGAACCAGATGTTGCAGCAAACATGGACCCATCAGTCCTCAAGAACATTAGTGCTCACATCCTGTTGTTTTCGAGACACATCTGCCAAATCCCATAAAGCATAACATAGAATGTCTTTCTTACAAAAATGAACCAAAGGTCGAAACAGAAGGTGTTTGCTGTCTTGCTTAATGATGCTTTTACAGAAGTGGCTATAAATCTGATCCATAGACAGCCACCCTCTTGCCCTCTGGACACAGACAGTCTTTACCCCAGCAGGCGACCCCGCTGCTCCATCTCCTGGCCCATTTACCCTTCATCCAGCTCTCTGCGGGTCAATACACAGTCAGCTCCAAAACACAGTCATAGATTAAGTGTTGAGGTGATTTATCTCGGCACTTCAGTATTAGTGGAAAGGCTCATAAACCAGGACGGTTAACACAGTTAAAGGTTCTACAAATTACAGGACGGGGTCGTAGAAGACGGGCCTCGTATGATTAACGATGTGCTGTTGTTCAGATGTTGGCTAACGTGCATGCTTCCATGACATCTGTACTTGTATCACTGTTAATTTCACTCACATATCAGCAAATTCTTGCAACAAAGAAATAAGTATCCACATCTGCACATAAAACACATACTGAGGAATACAGTGTCTATAAATGACTATAATACTGTAATAAATGTGAATACCTGCCAGTACTGTGCTGTTTCATAGAAACAATGAAGCATAATTGAAAACGAATCTAAAAGATTGGGATATGCCTCCAGACAACACAGATTCTCTTCAATATCCACAAATCTATGTTTATTTTCAAAAGCATTATCCAGTTGATATTTCTGCAAAATTAGTGTGTATTTGGTCTCCATAGCTAGATTTCGCATCCATGACAACTGTGTGAGGGGTGAAGCAAGCATGATTATGGCTGTGTGTGTGTTTTTAATGACAACTGCATTATATGGAGTGCCATTTCATTCACAAATAAATACTTAAATTAATAAATATTCAAGGAAATAAATGACAATGAAGTAAATACAAAATAAGCAATAAAATCTTTATTTTTAAAAATATAACTTGTTTCAGGACAAATTATTTCATAATGGTATATTTTTTATTAATTAGACCTTTACTTTGTAATACCACATTTATGTCTTTCATAACAAGTTCCTTTTGCATTTTATTCAGTGCACAGTTAACCAGCTGCTACTGGTTCTGATTGGGTTAGACTTCTAAACCGCAGTTAGTAGTTTTTACCATCTAAAAAGTGTATAAAAGTGTATTTTTTAACTATTGTTTAGATATTTACAGGTAACATCACCCTCTCTGACACACAGTATGATGAGTAGGATAAGGACCTAGAGGGTCACCACATGTAGACTACTAAATTACAACCACAGAAAACACTTATATTCCTCTCTAAGAAAGCGTCCAAGATTTCAGATAATAAATTCCCACTCCCACAGCTAAACTGATAAACAAAATAAATGTGAAAGCTGAGAATGATGAAATGAAAAACATGCTCATTCTCTTTTATTCACTGCAGCAGAGTCATTTTTCACCATCATTTTGAAACTAAGGTGGAGGGGACACTGTTGACGGTGTCATGTTGTATTTACTATAACAGGAAACAAAGAGAGAGGGATGGACACAGGAAGCGGAAAATATAATGCGAAATAATTGATGTTTTAGAGTTGTGATAGTCTCTGTGGTCCCTGGTATATTACAAAAGAGCCCCAGAAGATACTATATGCCCCGAGTGCACCACACACAGCCATTCATAATCCTCTCTATGACAAAACACATTATTACTTCGTAACACAGTGCAGCACAGGGCAACATTATCAGCTTTTATTAATAGGATTGTGCAGGCACAGAGCTGGGCAGAGCTGTATCAAGAAGTTCTGCCCAGCTCTGTTCAAAGATGTGTTGTTCTCGTTTTGTGAGCACAGGCACTGTTGCTCTTCTCATAAAAATTAAACAGGACTAGTAGAAACAAACATCGTGAGTGTGACCTTCAATCTGCTCCTGAATTCTCATTAAATCGTTACAAAACTCTCTCTTTCTCTCGCCGTCCCTAACTCTCAAAAAAGGAAATTAGCCCATTTAAACCTAGAGAACAGCAATTATGTTGCTACAATAACCTTTTCTGTTTAAAGCAGATTTTGCCAGCAGCAGTGTATCTGCACATCAGCAGTATAATTAACACCTGTCTAATTCAATTCTTACATTTGCTCTTGTAATTGAGATCATTCGCCTCAAAAGATTTTGACAGCCTTAATTTCAATCCTGAAAATGACTGAAGCAGTAACCCACTTGATAGTTGAATAAAACCCTGGGAAAACCCCATCTGGTCATAATACAGTTTGCGCTGAAGCAAACTAATGTACCAGTTTGACATTATCATCGCAGATGGAAGCAGCAACTGCAACAAGTTACGCTCAGTAGTGTGGAAAAGCAAATAACGCTGAGTTTTTTTTGCCTTATGCCAGAGCTCTCCCTTGATGCTCCTCAAATCTATTTAAAACGGTCTCATCCATCCATCCTTTAAAATATCCATTTCCCTCAAACACTTGGAGGTGCTTATCTTGAATGCACTAAGCTGAAGGAAGGGCATGTAACTGGTTTTTAGTTTACTGCAGAGTTTATAAACACACAAGATGGGAAAAGGTCCTTTTAAAAGATCGTACTGGCATGAGTTAGGTGCTAAAAAAGGGACTTAAACCCTGACACCCAAGTTAATTACAATGTTCTGTGTATATTTTATTTTCTTGTCCAGCTAATAAACATAATAGCAATGAATAATTTCATATTCCTGCACCGCCGATTTTCGTCTTTCAGCCAGGAAACTGTATAGTTAACATATGTTTTCTTTTTACACTTTTCCCATTTCATAGGTTTGGTAAAAGCTTTTATTTCCATGCAGCGCTGCATCAGTACTAATTATAACTCTGTGAGTGAGCACAAGCTGGAAAAATTCAGTGACTTTGCCACTCACATTTCAAACTTTCAAAAAACAAACTGATTAAAACCTGAAAAAAGTTTTGTGACATCTATGAGAAAATCGGTGATATCCCATATCTTTTATCGTTTTGTTTAGATCATAAAAAATTGCCTTGCAAAGGCCATAAAACTGAGAATAATTATCAATTGCGGAAGGAACCAGCTGGAAAAGTGGTCAGCTTTACTATGTGTTGTCTGGCTGCTACAATTATACCTTTATCACGCCCCAAAATTATGTATCTTACAAGAGAAACTGTAAACACACGACTTAACTTTTGCAATTTTCACTTTATCTGATTCTTCTTTAACCATGGAGGTTAGGTTGCTTGAATGACGTCTCCTAAACCCATCTGGTCATAATACAGTTTGAGCTGAAGCAAACTAGAGTTACTCTTGTTCGGTCTTGCTCTGTCGTTTGTTCTTCTGTCACTGATTTCTTGAGTCTCTTGGTCGCCTCTTTTATGATGTCCACTGTAGCTCTGTGAGCTAGTTTCATTGCTGCCGTAGAGACATATGCAGTTGTTGCAACAGAAACAGAGGTCGAGAATTATTTTGGGTGGTTTTTGGCAAGTAGTGGCAGGAGACCGTGAGAGCTAGATGAAACTTCCCATAAATAATACAGAGTAGGTCTTCATTACGTAAATCAATAACTTTTAAGCCTAAGACTTGATTTGACTTTTATAGTTGGTTAGGGTTCCGTGTAAGTCTCAGAAATGAATGCCATCTGAAGTGATGGATGAATTCATCGCTCTGCTTTAAACTGAGAGAAAAATGTATTGTTTGTATGCTAAAAATCTGCAAAACGTTTGAAGTGGCTGGAAGTCAAACAAATGTATTAATATCTTTTGTTCATCAGACCGACCAGTTCATCTCATATAGAGCCAAATTTACTGGGGGAGATTAATGACCCAGTCAGTCTAACTGGGGCAGGGCAGATCTGTGTTCAGCCAGAAATAAACAGACCTGTTGATAATCAACAGCCTGTAAATGACCAATGACAGAGAAACAGTTTACACAGCATCTTATTACAACACAGGACATGTATGTCTCAACCTGATTATCAGTTTAACTTAAAACAATAAGGATGCAGTCTTGACTTAAGTTTAAAATAAAAATATTTAAATGTTTCTAAACTGTTTCTTTTGGGCCTATTATGATAAATCAAGTGTCAGAAGTCTCCACTCTTTAGTTTACTACATTCAAATGTGTTTTATTTTTTTATGGTTCAGGATCTGTCATACACAAGTGAGAAAGACTCACTGCACTGGACTAAAAACAGGAACATGTGGATGATGACATTTCTACTAAAGTTGTGATGCAGCCGATGCAGCAAACAAACATAAATCACCTCCTTGAATTTTGCACCCTGGAAATAAAACTTCCATAACTGCAGCAGGGCTGCATGCAAACATCACCGTGCCCACTCCAATACTAGACCTTCCAATAAGTCAAAACCAGGAGACCATATTAGTTTTCATTAAGGTTGCATGTAAGTTAAAAATAATTAAATGACACCAAGCCTCAGCTGTCTGGGAATAAACTATGTCCAAATGTTACCTTTGCTTTGCATCTTCCTCCATTCTTTGCAGCAGTTCTCCAGGGACAGAGGAACGTTTCTTTATCACAATTAAGAATACTGAATGTTTCTTAGCCACAATTAAAAAGCTATATACCTCTCTGGTAAGCACATCTGGCCTCATTAACACCCCAGCAAAAAAGCATCCCACACCTGAAGATGCCACCCACTGAACAAAAGGGGGACTCAAAAAAGAAAAGAAAAGAAACCAACAACAACACATCTTTCAGAGTCACCAAGGTGTTTCATAAGTAAGCATTTCTGGTCACCTTTCAAAGGTATAACAGAAATTGTGGTGGGTTCAAAGCCACTGTTAATCTGTATGTCCAGAAATGTAAACCACTCAAATAATCAAAGAATTAATAGTGAAAATGGTTTAAAAAAAGTTCCAAAGTAAAGGACATACCAACACAATTAAATGCATACCTGCTGTTTTTGGTGCAACACCACCTTGATTGCAGCATAATCATAATTAATTTTATTGGTGAGGTTTGCACACAGAAATACCAACATGCTCCCTGTGAACAGGGACAAACTCCAAAATTTAAATTTAAATGAGGTCTTAATTTACAAACTGTAAACTTTTTATACGAAAGCAGTGTACGAAAAGGCTTTGCACCATAAATCTTTCTTGAAAAATAATATGGTCCCCTGGTGTTAAGTTAATATAACATTGATTCTGTCTTTGTTGGTGTCCAGGGATCCTTAGGAGAACGCCATAAAATTAATTCATTACTACGTTCATTGGTTCACTGTCCAATATTGGAAATGCTGGTACTGATTATTCACATCTCAATGACTCCATTAGATTGCTCTGCGGCCATGTGTATCTGAGTCTAAGCAACAAAACTCCCCCCTACTACCTACCTACATATCCACCCACCCACTCACATACACACACTCCCACACCCCACTTGAACATTCCAGTCCACGGTCCTGCAGCATCCTCCCTTTAACTCTCTTTTCCTTTTCCTCTAGCACTCTTACTCATTTAAGTTGTGCAGTTAAGCATCTATTAGAACAAAAGATGCACAACAAGAAGCAAAGCTACAGCAGGCAGGTACTCTGTAACTGTTGTTTATGCGAACAACAGCTGCAACAACGATGAATGAAAGTACACTCGGTGTGAGAGATCTGATGCTTGTACAGCCTGCATAATGAGCCTTTTTTTCCCCAAAAATTTCCACTTGAAGCTGTTTTCCATCTCAAAAACTGGTTCACATGAAATAAACATGATATGTGTTCAAAGAAAATGCTCACCGTAGGCAGCTATTTAATGAAAAACATTTTAAAAAACTAACATTAGTACAAGATTCAGTGTTTACTCTGCTGCTTCTGTTTCCTCAGGCTCTGAGATGACTGTATTTATTGTCAACACTCAAACACAAAATGGTCTTATTCTAATGACTTGATTATTTATTTGTTTATTCATAGCTCTAATAGATGCTACATTAAGACAGATAACTTAGACATTAGCAAAAATAATATATACAGCAAGGGTGAATTCAATTTCAGCCTCTATTAGAATGAAATAAACACGCCTTCGCTGAGCAACAAGTCTCATTTCTGTGAGCCTGCAGGCACATGGCACCTTAGTGATAATGGATGTAAAATTCATTTGTATTCTCCACACATATACACACAGTAAAACAGTGCACAATCAGCTGAGTTTATTATAACCAGAAGGTGCTTTGTCTTCTTTCCTCTCCACGCATAGAGGGATGGCAACTTAACAAGTGGAATTTATTTTTGTCCCTTAACAGGAAGAGATTTTATGCTATCTCATCTCCTCTCAGATTATCTACTGGTGATAAACCATCCAAATAAGTTTTTAGCGAAGACAGAAATAGTTATATCACACATTTTGCATCAGAAAAACTGTGAAATTGCCCCTGTGGGTTCTACTTATGTTGGAAAAGCAATCAACATATCTCAACATGTTTCCCAAAATTTTCCCTTCATGACCTTCTGACAAATATTCTTACTGTTAGTCCAGCTGGTCCGAGCTCTCCTTTCTCTCCCTTCTCCCCAGAAGCTCCCTGAAAAGCAAACAATGTCACTTCACTTGCAGCTGACTTGTGGTTTTAACACAAGCTGCCAAAGGATCATCGACAGCAGCTTTCTGCAGGACCACCAGCCCCCAGAACAGCCTGAGTAGACTTAATCATTTGGTTAGGATCCCATATTTGTCATTTCACACTGGCATCTTAAATATTACAAGCCAATTAAATATTAGGACCACAATTATTTGAATAAAAACAAATGTCATTCTATAAAGTGTCATGAGTGCATAAATGCTCAAGTAAAACTTTGTAAATATCCAACATGTAGCATTTCACTCTTGAAAATGAAATTTTACACAAACTCAGGCTTACCGGGGGTCCCTGAATAGAGAGTCCATTGGGTCCCTGAGGGCCTGAAGGCCCTGGAGGTCCAGGAGGGCCCACTTCTCCTGTAGGCCCTTGAGGACCCTGGGAAGGCAACACAATGGTACACTTACTAAAGCTAATAAATACTGAATCTAAACATCGACCACCCAGGACAGTTACTGCCAGTAGATAAGTGGAGGGGCAGTTTCAGACTCAAACAATAAAATAACTTAGCACCGGTATAAAATTAACGTAAAACGCTAAGACTGTGTAAAACATACAGGTTTGGTTTCAGACAATAGTTCAAGGCTTGAGTGAGGCTTTAGTGAGGTTTTGTTCTGCTTCTTTTACAGGTTTTTGATAAATTGCTTGAAGATGGAGTGTGTGAGTGAACACCTCACAGAGCAGAAGGATGGTGTACTGTGCTGGAACTCACACAGGCAAAATATCATTACTACACCACATGATTTATAGAATATTACTTTAGTTTTGCACCCTCTACGCAGCACCCTCCTCAGACTCCTCCAGATGAACGATACGAAGATCCAAACATACAACATTTATATGATAATTTCTTACGTTCTTAAAACTCTAACAAATCACTACAGGAGGTGTAATTGTTATTTATTTAACAATATTGCTTATTAAAATGCAATATTTTTTGGCAACTGTAACTACACTCATCAAAATGTCCATTAAGTTAAACCTACAAGGTGACCCGTGTAAACTCTGCATAACTGGGAACTTTGGAAGGTAAATGAACTGTACTTTTATAGCACTTTTCAAGTCTTTGGGTCTACTTAAAGTACTTTTAAAATAAATTCTGTCCATTTATTAATAATTAGGTTATGCTCATGTGGAGTTTCGTTTGATTGGTGCCAGAAGAAGAGAAATTCCTGCAAACTACTGTAGTCTAAACAATCTATCCTCTAGCTGTATTTATGTTTTATTATACTACCCTAAAGGTTATTGCTTCATTTCTTTCTTACCCCTGCAAACAACCAAAACAAACAACAGGTCGGATATACATGTACATGAGTGGAGATGGGATAATCGAAAGAGAGGACTGAAATGTAATGCGTCATGTTTAACTAAATAATAAATATCAGTGAAATACTATGTGTCTCCAAACTGGCCTTAGTGCTGAATTACATGAAAGATGACTGAAATTTAAATGACTTGTCTTATTCCAATAATAGAGCTATTTATCTTTGCTGATTCTGCAATAAGTGCACCCCAATGGGTTAGGGAGACTGAAAAAGGATGGGTTCATGATGCGGCCTGTCTCATAAATCAGGGCAATCCAGCTTTGAAATAAATTTGGCTGAAGTTGTAGAGGTGCAAAAACTGCTGATCTACAACAATAGTGATCTGGCAGGTAAGAATGAATATTCTACCCTGTAAGATGTACAAGCCAGAACTGAAGAAAAAAAACACATCTCTCTTCAAAAAGAAGACAATTAAACCATTAAAACGTGATACACTCACAGGGTGGACTTTCAATCCATTGTGTGCGTGCATGTGTGTGAACACAAATCAGGCTTATTGGGTTTATGTACCATGTTAGATGATGATGTCGACTTGACATGAGATTGATTTTGTCTGGTTCCCCTTGAAACTTCAAAAAAGGTGTGCTATTTGTTAAGGTCTGGGTGCACCACTTTGTGCTTTACTTGATGTACTATCACTCAGTAAAGTCCGAACAGCCTTGCATGTCTGAGCAGAAACCACAGAGGCACAGCTTAGACACATTTTAAAATTTATTTGGGGAATAGTGCACACTATTGACAAGTTGATGAAATGGTGCCTTAAGTAGCATCTGATTTTAGGTTGCTTGTCCAAATATCCCTATTTTAGTTTAAAGGTAGAGTAACTACTGACTGAAAGTCTGTTTTTTGAATCATTTCACATTTTGTATCATCTAAACACAAGGTTAAACACAGGATGAGGGCTGTACTGTCCTTGGATACTGAGGAGAGCATCAGCAAGTAGAGCAGATTAAAAGCAAACTATAAGCACATCTTGTGGGTTCCCCCTTATTTTTTATTAAAGTTAAATGTACTTACTGATCTCCAGTGCAGTTTCACTAAAGTTTGCCAGGATGGACTCAGAAATTGCACTGTTTGGCATCATTCAAGAAAAAGTGATTTCAAGCTCCACAGTTCAATTTATTCATCCATATAATCATAAAAATGATGATAGCTCTCCTAGTTTATAGAGACAGCTGGTCCCCTCAATAACGCTGGCCCAATTCTAGACTCAGCATACAACGATTTTTGCCTGAGAAATAATGGTCTCAAATGCTTGTGACCGTTAGCTCCATGGGTGACTTTCCTTCTCCTGCTTTGAGCATGACACAAAGTGAAAGATTTGAGATTTGAGACTTATTTTGTCTTGATGCTTAGCAGTAAAAGAAGTGTCTCAGGATTTCAGAACATTTTACAAACCGTCACTCCTGGCTCTCCTCTGTCTCCTCTGGCTCCTCTCATGCCTGGACCACCCTGAAACCGACCAAAACCAAAGCTGAGTTTAGTTAATGTGTCTGCCTAAAAACAGTATTCAAGTTGGCACACACCGCCCTCCAAAAACACCCTTTTAAATGTGTCAGAAATACAATAAAAGTGAAACCCTGCATCTAAAAATACAAATGGGTTCTGAAGATAATGAGGCCAACACTCATCTTGCAGCCCTGCATTTTATTATGCTGTATCTGTGACTCATGGCAGGAGTCGACAGCCGTCAACCTCGAGCTGACCCCTCCAGGCCTGAGTTTCACCTGGGGGCAAACAACATACATCTGCTCATCATTGCCCCATTTTGGACTATATCACCTTTTTCTTATGTTTGCTTAAAAAAGTCTCCTCTGGGAACCATGGGGTGGTGTGGTAGATCCTAAATGTCTACCCAGAAAGGGCAGATTTTAATTCTTTATTTATATTGAGTAAAAGTCAAAACCCATCAAACTAGTGGGTCAGAATCAAAAGGTTTTTTTTTAATGGTTCCCCACTCAGTTTTATTTTTCTAAACAGCTTGTTGAGGAAATGTGGGCCTTTAACTGAACAACAAGAAGTCAAACCAGGTATTTATAAAACCTGTTTCTACTTTTGTCACCACTTCACTTTATGGTGTAAAATAATCCTCACTGAACTCATTTCTGTCGTAAGCTGATCATTTTTCTGTTTCATTAAAAAAGCCCAGAGACAAAAGCCTTAGTTCTCAGTCAGTCCAAAAATGTCTTCTTGCAGCACTCAAAGCAGGCTAAATAAACCAAATCAACTTCAGCTTAGACTGAAAATAAATATTCAAATATGGATGATCAAAATAGTATATAAATATTGTTATAAATAGTCTTTTTTAAAAATTATCAACTGTTTTACTTTTGGAAAACAATGTTAGGGAAGAAAAGTTGATTCAAAATGAATGACACTGTTTATTAACACAGTGACTTTTATTATTTTCATGGATTATTCTTAAACTGATAAAGACCCTTACTTCTCCTGGAGGAACAGAACAACCCACACAGAAACTGAAATCAGCTTTCAGCAGCAGAAATACGAATTATTTGTATGGTTTGTGTCTGCACCAACTAACAGCCAGTGGTGATTTTAAAAAAAAAAACAGCTCATATGATTTAGATGAGCAAGTTAAGGCAAATTAACAACAAAAAAAAAAACACATCAGATCTCAAATGTCATTGTCACTGTTCAATTTCAACAAATGGAAAAACCTTTCTTGTTTTTGCTTAGTACTTGACTGAACGTGGGCTGATGCTCAGTACTGAGATATTTCTGAGTCAACTCTGATGGCACAGATTGCAGCATATTCAAAGCATAGAAACATAAGTTATGGCATAATATGTTGCATTTTTCTTTTTATATTTAGTAAGAGGAATGGCACTGTGTTTTCATATGTGCTTCATCCTGTTCAGGGTTGTGGGGGAACTAAAGCCTATCCCATCTGTCATCGAGAGGACCCGCAGAGAACATCTCAACTCCACACAGAAAGGTCCCAGCGGAAATCTGAAACAGGAACCTTCTTGGTTTGAAGCAACATCGCTAACCAGCACACCACCGTGTCACCACTGCATTTTATCTTTCCTTAGGTGTGGGGGAGCTGAATGAAAAGCTGAGAGCTAAGCTGTTTGCTATGCTTTATTGATCCGTTGCTTTAGGATAAGAGACTGAGGTAACAGAGATTGTGGAGAGAAAACCTGAAATAAAAAATTCTGAAACTATCGAAATGTTCAAGCTTCTTTTCAAACCTCATGTCTTGCCTTTTTTCTGTGTCTGAAAAGTTACAGCAGAATAGAAATCATTTTGTCATATTGTTGGAGAATGTTTCACAGAGTAAATGAGTATGGAAGTGTAATGAATGCTTCTGTTATAGAAGTGGAAATTAAGGCCTAAACGGAGGCAAAAACAAAGAGATGGAGAAAGCTTGAAGTGGGGCTCTGACCTGTATGTATAAATGCAGATGAGAAAGAACGTCTCGCTTCTCTGATACGGAGGAAAATTAGGGGGATTGTAATCGGCCATGATAACTGGAATCAATGTATAATTAATCTGTCAAACTAAACCAAAGTTGATGTACACACCACATCTACTCATAGATGCAGACGAAGACAAATGAGAAAACTTAAGTAAAGTGAGGAAAGTGCTGGGAAGGAGAAAAAAGCTGAGAGAATATAGACAAATAAATCTATACTCTACAAAACTCATTTAATTCTCATCTTGCAGCCTCTTCCAGGTTTAACCTGCTGCTCTGTGAGAGGAAATGCTCAACATCCCTCTCTGCAACAGCCCTCACCTCCAAAATACATCCAATAATAAAGATGTTTAATTGATCAGAATGTATGAAACAACATCACTGTATACAGGTGACAAGTAAAAAGTGTGTAGCCTCCAAGTGCAATTTATTTGACTTTTTTGACAATCGATCACAACATTAAAACTACTGAGAAATGAAGTGAATAAAACTGATAACAGCAATTTTCTGCTGGGAAACGTTGGGCACTTTTTAATTTTATTGCAAGCTGTTGCATTAAAATTTATTTTTGAGGAAATAACTAAATTGAATTTAAACCAATTATACTTACACTTAACTTGTAATTTCCATAGTATAAAAAACCTTTCTGTAACATTTTATAACCGCTCTAATAGAGGATGGAAAATCCCGAATAGCACATAGAGTTAGTAAACATAAGATTCTCTAAATGAGAGGAGGGAAAAAGGCAACAGCAAGAGGGTTTCCATGGGAGCTTCTGATTTACACTTTCAGAGAGATGGTGATGATTAGGATGAGAATGGGAGAAACTGAATCAAAAAATAGACATGTGAAAATGTTCTTACAGGAGGTCCAGAGGGTCCTGGAGGTCCTTTACTCTCCTGAGAGCAGGAACAGGCATGAGGCAATGGAGGACACTGATCTTCAACTCTCTGAAAAGACACATGCAGTACAAAGACTGAGTATCTGCCCAACTTATCTGAGGTGTTCAGATTGGTTTCAGTTCTATATAACAGTAAAACACACACAGGTATTGCCTTGGCCTGGTTTGAACCCCTGAACTGCTCATGAATCTGTTTGTTGGGTGTTATCTGGTAGTGTTCATAGAAATGACCATCCTCATAAAGGCAGTCCCATCCGCACAGTATTTTATGTGTGAGAAAGACAATAATCTTGACTTCCAGTGTGCCAATATAAACTGAAATTCGTCAGAATAAGTAGCCTGGCTTCGCTTGTAAGAACGGTCTCAGTTACTCGAGACAGTTGTTTACAGAAGCTATCACATCCGAGAGATAAAAAGGAACAGATTGAAGTGTGTGTGTAGGAGAGCCATGTGCTAGTTTCTTACCAATGCTGGCAGCTCGCAACACTTATCTCTACTGGCCCAGGACGTGCTACACATGATGTCAAACATCTGGAGCTGGAACTGTAAACAAGCACACATGCAAGCATGAGTATACACGCACATCCCCAACCAATTCTATTAATACTGCAAACACAATTTTATCAGTTTACACATTTCACAACGCATTAATAAAGCAGGGGTAACAGCAGAAGTGGAGTACCAGCTATGATGTTCTGGACTGATGTGATTTTATTCAGTTTCTGTGATAAGAAACAAGCAGGCAGACAGTTCGGCTGCTGCTCACTGTACAGCAGCTGGAATGTACAGGAGGATGGATACACATTTAACTGATAATTTTAATGAGCAAAATGTTCTGGAAAATGACCTTATATCACACTAAAGAGCAAAATTAAATAATAAAATTGTAAGAGTGTTGTCAATGTAGACAGTGTATTTTACAGAGGAGTGGTTTACACTGAAACATCTGGCCATCATTCCCAGCTTCTGGTCCAAGCCAGACTTAATAATTACACAATATCTACATCAGATACAAAACTTAAACTAATTAAACTGAACATTAACTTATAGCAACATGTCTTAGACTGAGTAATATTTTATTTCGGGAGTTAAACACATCCTGAACGAGAACTGATTTATGATTTAGATTCTTCTTGTTGCTGCAAATGTTTCACTTCCCAGTAGTATTTTATTTTATTTTTTCAATAATTATATGTACATGCATTTTATTGTAGAACTATATGATTATCTGCAGTAATTATCTATTCAATAATTGCTATTGTAATGGGCAAATACCCATAAAATAGTACAGATGGTTGTGCTCGGTGTTATTTCCAGCAGCGGTGCACGAGTAATGGCCATTCCTTTTTTAGAAATGACAACAAAACTTGAAGTAGACTTGATTTAGTGATATTCAGTTTAAGTGAAATGACACCTGATGATATATAATGAATCATTAGGGTTAATACAAAAGGTGAAAATATTGAAATTTGTTTATAATTGATGAAGAGTGAATAGCTGCCCTCAAAAAGATATTTTCCTGGCAATTAAGTTTATTTTTATTGCAGTACTACAAGTAGTTTATATTTAAAAGAACCAAGTACATCAAGAAAAGTTTTAACTGACACTGCAGTCTAAAGATACAGACTTTCTGTAATCGTTTTGAGTTTGAGCAAACTCGAATTAAAAAAAGCAAAACACTTATTCCCATTAAGGGTCATGGTGATCTACTGGATCTACTATTCTGACATACATGTTTTTGGATTATGGGAGGAAGCCAGATTACCTCGAGAAAGAAGTCCAAACAAGGACTGCGAGATCACAGAAATACTTTTGCCAGGATTTGAACCAGAAACCTTCTTGTTGTAAAGCAACAGTGCTCCAATGTTTTATGACTGACTTATTCATCTTTCTATTACTGTCTTCTGTGACCTTTTCAATCACCTGAAAATCCAGTTTCCTTCGGGGCATTATGAATGGGTCAAACATTTTCACCTTGAGAGAGTAAAGAAATTCTGCTCATTGTGGAGACTGAAATAAACATTTCTTCACATGAGACAATGAAGCTTCACTTTTTCAAATTACAAATGGTAAAAAAAAAAAAAGATTTTTTATGTCATTAGAAACCAGGCACTTAAACAAGTACAGGTTCATTTTCTATACATTTCCTTTAGATATAACAAAGTCATTTAATACAGTGCTTATTAAAGGACCATCTAAACATATTTTCTGTAATAAAAACGAATTCATGTGTTGGACAGCGGCTAATTTAATTTTAAGTGGCTAAGAGTATATTTAGAGCTATGAAATAATTGACACAGTTTATCAATCTCACTGTGGTCATGGATTCTTACTTCACCTTTATTTGGCATATAATATTATTTATATGCCATTTTTATTATTATTTATATTATTTTGGCAGAAAGCGAGGAACTGATTCTTTATTTTTCTTTTAGTAAAGACTGAAAACATATTTCGAAGATGCAAACATAGTCCTTAGAAACTCTTCCCCGCCCCAGTATTCTTTGTTTTATCAGCAGTTTACAGCGATACAAACAAGGACTCAAACTCACTGGAGCAGAACTGTCTCGTCTGCCTCTGGACCGAACCATCCTTCCAAGTATCTCCACTCCATCTGTGGTGATGTTCCCAGATGCACTGATAGATTTCTCTCCCACTAAAGAACAGTCTAACATCACCTTCACAGACGTCTTGCTGATGGTTACGTGGAGCTGCATGGCAGAAAGAGAACACATATAGTACAAGCTAGGAGTATATTCAAAACAACAAAAGGAGAGTCACAAAGATGCTAAAATACCATATTTTAGTCTGGATTTAAGTTTACTGAAATGATAACAAATCTGGAACAGTTTAAAGAGATACAAAGGGGCCGTCCATAACACTTTATCAAGTATTCTGCTCACAATAATTGGCAGTCAGTCCTCTTTTAGTTTTTATGATCCACCAGTACTAACTTTAAATATCTATTATGAGGCATAAATACAAACAACTCAACAGATGGAAGTAAAGAAAAAAACTTTAAACAATCTTTAAAGTACAGCTCTAATAAGGCTCTTGTATAAAAGATATTTGAATATAAAAGGCTGGACTCCATTATATGACTGCATTCCCCATGGGTGTTTCAGCAATATGCTACTAATTACACTCACCATGAATGCCCCTAGGAATTACTTTTTTCCCCTCTCCATAACAAAAAAATAAAATAAAACAATTTAAACAACCTAAAAACAGATAATTTATGCACTAAAATGCCTGTCTAGTCTTGGATGTCTGTGGGCTAAAATTGCCTACTAAGAGGAAATCACTGCCAGAGCCTTGAATCGTCACATTTTGCTGGTTTTGCAGTTAATGAAGAATAAAATCTACATTATGGTGAAGGGTGGTAATAAAATCGACTACTTGTATCTTCACGTTTCGCTGTGGAAGTCTTTCTGTAGCCTATTTTCTATTGTTCATCCTTAGGAAAACAGAAATGCACTTTCAGTGTTTGTCTGCATCATGTACACCCAAGTACACAAACACAAACAAGGTATAGCGTATTCGAAAATGGACAAAGTTGATATTTGAGTGTCACAGCCCATTCCTCTACTGACATCTGAACATCTGCTCTATAATGACTTTCTGTTTGCATCCTCCATTTTGCTCACTTCACCAGGCTTGATGAATGCTATACTTTCCTGCCGTAAAACGTGAAGAAAATCCTCTGAGGTGCAGGCATTTTGCTGGTATTTCGCGGCATTTAGTGGATTCATTTAAGGTTAATATTGCTGGTTAGGGAATGAATGTAGGGCAATGAAATATGCATGGTATATAAAAGTGAGTGTGCCTATCTGTGCTTATTAAATTACGGTTAATTCCTCTATTTTATATCCTCTATTGTGACATCAGGCTAAAGTAAGTTTATTATTTAAAGCCTAACCATTCTGGTTTTCACTCTTTGAGTTTTGAACAATGTCAAATGAGAAAAAAGACAATATGGTAAGTGCAGGAAGCATGGCTGAAGAAGAAGAGGATGTGCTCTGATATATAAAACCTTGAAATAAGAGAAGCCTTACTTTCTTTTGCATGACTGTGGAACCAGCGTATGCTATTTGAAGCATTTAGTTCGTGGCAGGTAAGTTAATAGATTTGCCAGCAAAACATAATTTATCCTGTCTTCATCCCTGTCCTCCTGGTCACACATGCATAACATCACTATCATGTATTGTTTTAATGCTACTGCTGTCATACCCATCACAGCACCCTGCTGTTACACAAAGTACCTCATTCCTTTCTGTTCTTCTGACAGATTGTTTTAATTTTTCTTCATCAGAATTTCTTTTCTTTTCATCTGTCTAAGTTTCTGACAAGAATCTAAAACATTGTGAAACAAATTCTGAGGTTTTTCAGGTCATGGAAAGAACAATAAAAAAAAAAAGAAGGAATTTTGAGGGTTTGATTTGAATCCAGAAATCATGCCAGTGAATATTTTGGTCGGAGGGCCAACTAAAATCCCAGTTTGTTTGATCTGAACTAGCTCAAATAAAGCAGCTCAGAAGCCAATTCCAGTCCACAAAAACACCCAATAGTGAAATTTGTCCATGAATGAGAGAAATTATTTAGTCTGTGTCTGAGTCTGAATTTGTCAAAAGTAGTACAAATCAACAAACTTTTTAGATTTAACTTTGTCCTGTCACAAGATCACTTTTTGGAGCCATTTATCTATTTATTCATTCATTTATTTATTTGGTGCTGACTATAAATTATATCTTCTCATTATTCCAATCTATTGAGTATATCTTTTCAATTATCTTATTAACTGATGCCATTTTTAGACAAAGTGTGATAAATAATTCTAGACATCAGAACTGTGGCCAACTCTCTCATGGTCAACAGATAATAATTAGCCTGATGAAGGTGACAGAATCAGAGGCTCAGCGTTGGGAATTGGGATGTTAAATAAATGACTAAAAATGGAGTCATAAAGGAGAAATGCTGAGCTCATAACAACTACTCCACAAAACATTCATTTATTGTTTAGCAAGGCTCTTCTAACTTTTAAGTAATCAACATTTAACCTACACCAGGTATTACCACCAGTGGTGACACGGTTTTGGTTCCTTGTGTTGATTAAACACCAATAATCCTTCGATCTGCACAAGGTGAAACCAATGCAGATCAGTCATAAATCCTACCGAACAGGAAACCTGAGTGGGTAAAAGATATACTGAAGCTCCTGCAGTCAGGAGTCAAACTGGAGATGTTATAGTTTGCACTTGATGACCCCTTGTGTGTTTTCCTTCCAAGACGTCCTTGTTTACATTGTAGGAGTAACCTGGCACAAAAAAATTCAAGATGAATCTCATTGAATTTCCTTGTGTTTGTATACCCCTTTACTATCTCATGATAAAGACATGAGATAGTACACAGCTGCATTTTAATTAAAAAGCGTTAGTCCATGAAAACATTTCAAATAATCTTCACTATATGACTTTATCAGTGCTGTAAAATACTCCTACGGGTCTACATCTCACATCGCGTTTTCTTCAAAAAATAAACAAGCTTTTAGTCCTCTCAAATCCAACCTCTATCATCATCATCTCATTTCTTTCTTATAATTTACCTATGTTTATGGATATTACTTTAAAATAGGAATTTATGGATGTATAATTTGACAGGGATTTTTATATTTCACTCTTATTGTGATTTATTATCATGCATTGCTGCGAGGCTGGGAAGCTCCTAAAGTGCTGAAGCCAATTTCCTGAAAGTAAATGACAATATGAGTGATTTACAATACCTGTGGCGCTGTGAGCGACTTTATAATATGAAGCATTTAATCATGTGGGAGGCACGAAAATAGTGTCCACACACTTCTGGAGCGTAATATGGCTCTGAGCAATACGTGAGTTAGAGTAAAGATTAGTTTCATTTCTCCCGTCTGTGTCTATGCACCTACATTTATTGTCTAGCTTTCGTTTTGTGAATCTACCTCATTGTCATACCTTTTCCTTTGCTCTCTGCTCTCATTTCCCTCTCCTCCACATGTTCCTGCTCTCTTTTTCTCTCTTAGCTCGTGGATCTGTCTGTGTCATGTGCTTCACTGAGCAATGACAGATCCTGCTGGGAATTCCTGCTTTCACGCGCCGTGTCTTCATATGGTAATCCGTTTATAAAGGCCACACAAACAAGCCCACGCACACTAACACTCCTCTTATTCACTTGTCAACCTGTCTAAATGTAGATGAACGCTTCCACTGGTCTGGCAGCCCTCTGCTTCTGTTCCCTGTATGAACATTGTCATGTTCTCTGACAACTACAGAAAAACAATGGAGAAGACAAAAGATGCAGAATGATGGACAGCTACTGCCGTACGTCTTCAGAATTGACATTAAGGGAAAAAAAGACCAAGAACTAGCATGATGCAATTAGCTTGTTTTAAGCTGAAATCAATTTTACGGATGTTGTGTAGTAAAAAAACTACATCACATCTGGGTTAAGGACAAAAAAAAAAAAAAGACTGTTAACTATGTTCATATTAAATTAAGCTTTAAATACAGTCATGTGAAGAAGGAAGTACGCCATGTTTTGATTCTTACAACACACAACATTTACACTTTGTCTATTTCTTTAACAAATACTGAGCCAAGATAAAATGGTGTTTGAAAAACTAGAAAAAAAAATGTTTCCATAGAAATTAAGAGATTTGACCACTTCTGTAAAGTCAAATATTCTGGTTGTTAGTTGGTCTAATGCACTCACTCATTAACACAACACCAAAGCATGTCAATGTAAGCTCACTCTCCATCTTGACTTGTGAAATGGGGTTAGGATTATTCCTCTCCTTTTATTGACTGTAGGTCAGGTGCTTGTAAAATCAGTTAAAATATAGTTCCTTTTAATTTACATTAAATAGGTGGTGCTATGCCTATGTTAGTGATAGAAGAAATGTATCCTTTTTCAAGCAGGAGTAGAGCCAGTGTCCTATTATTGACATTCATTTTATTTCTAGTTGTTCACTCATGACTATTTTATTAACTAAGTCTTATATTATGGTATACCTGTTAATATTAGTCAACATTAGGGTTTCACTATTGCAGATACTATTACAGCTCATACTCCAAATGCACATTATTTATGGTATACTACTGAAAATCCTATCATACAACAACAGCATAATAGTTTACAACAAGTAATATCATTACCAAAGTAGGTTATATTACTACAACTTTTAATAAATTTACCCTCCACTGCAATTTTACCTGAATTAAAAAACTATTGACAAGATACTATTATTATTAGTTGCCAATCTTCCAAGTGTCACAGTAAAATTAGAAATGGCTAAACAAGTATGGCTTGTTTGACAGGAGAAAGGTTGTTCTCTCTGAAAACAACATGAACAAGACTTCTGCAATAATCTATTTTGCACATACAAGAACAAAGCAGAGACTTTTGGACGTTTTTTATAACACCATGTTTTAAAAAAACAAACTCAGGATATAAGCACAAACATAATTTAGCTCTTGAGAACAGTGGAATCGGGTGTAAGGGGTGATAATATGGACTTAAAATGTGTTCCTTGTAATCAGAGTCAACTATGAACTCCTTTGTATAGCAAAATGTTAAAATCTAAGCTCTAAGTCTGTCTAACATCTAAGGATAAATTAAAAAGCAAAAATAAGTACTGATCTTGTTTTAGGCAAGAAATTTTTTATGTCAGCAAATGTCATTGATATTTTATGCAAATGTCAAGTAGCCATAAATACTTGAAAACATTGTCTTTAGTTCCACCTCTAGGAGATATTACATTTGTATAATTCATGTTGAACTGTTTCCAAGTGTAGCAAAATACTGACTGGTTATTGATATTTCATCCACAGTTTTTTTTTTTTTTTTTTAATTTTTCCTTTTTTTAAGTCAGGGTACGTGAAAACTAATGATAGGTGTCCACTTTCATTTACAAGAGCTGTAACTTAATTAGAAAGACCAACAATATTTTTTGGCTGCTGGCAAATGATGCGGTTTCACAAAGAGGCAATATCCAGTTTTCAGAGCTCATGCCATTGCAGAATCAGATTTTTTTTTTTTTAACAGCTAAAACAGCTAGACCGTAGTAACTTTGGCAGGGTAGGTTTGATCCAACCAACTATCAGGCTTCTTCATTCTGCCCATTTTTAGGTTAGGTGGGGTTGGGCAGATGCAGCCCCTGAAGGAGGAAATCAAACCAACTCCTTAGAAAACCTATTATTAGAAAACCTAGAACCTAAAAACTAGAAAACCTACTAAACCTACTACCCTACTATCTCCTGCTATTGTCTATACATGTATATATTGTAGATTTTCTTTTCTCCTACACTTATTGGGTTATTTTATTTTGCCGATTCACTTGTATTTATTTTTATTCTATTTTTACTTTACATTATTCCATGTTTTTATCTGCACCGTCACATCAGAGCAATTTTCTAGTCTGTAAACCTGTTTAGTGGCAATGGCAATAAAATGATTCTGATTCTGATACTACAGGTGACGTCACAAATATTTGCCGCCTTCTTTTTATACAGTCTATGTGTTTAAGTTTTGATTCTCTACTGGAAAAAAAAAGATTAGAAAAAAACATGGAGAATAATACTGAGCAGAAGGAAGAGAGCTACCTTCAAATGCACATATATGTTCCTCACAGCAGAGCTGACGGATCAAGACAGAGATTCAAGCCCAAGAGCCGCTGGAAAACCATGACTGCAAAAATACCTAAACATTGTAGGTCTTTGTGTGTTCGTCAGCAGCTTTCCACTAAGCTTTCAGCTACTTCTGTCTCACTCTGTTGTGTGGAGTTTCAGTGCAGTGGCATGAGTATTTGTCTGAAATGCAACCACCTAAGAAACTCCAGAGAGGGTTTATTGCTGTCAACCCTAAAAATGAATTTATACTATGCTTCTTTTACAATGTAAATTCAAAAACTCAAGACACTTTTAGCAGCAGTCTTTGGAAACTAACCTTGTGGAAGCTGCCATGAAATATTTTTTTGATTTCTGGTCCTTCAAAAGTAACAGTCTGGAAGTCTCCTCTGTAGTCATAGTTGAAGAACGTCAGTGTCTTCCCAGAGTCTGCAGGTGAACAGAGGTACTGGTGAGGAAGATGAGAAAAGGCTGATATTCACACGCAGCACCGATCTCACTCTGGACTTCATTGGCAAGAATGTTTTTATTTTTTACAAGCGATATTAACAGCTATAAGAATAGAGTTTGAGTCATATATTACAAAAACATTAGTGTTACTAGTTACTAGTAGTATGTGAGTAGTACTGACGTACTACTTGCTTCTGTAAAACAAAATCAAACAATTTTAGAAAGACATCCACAAACGTAGTAGGTGATCTGTTCTTCCCTTATTCCCTTAGTTCAGCAAAAATATACTGATAATTATCAAGTGAATATACTGACCATGCAATATTTCTCCCATGTGCAGAAAAGTACAGGTGGTACATAAAACAGTGGCATTTGTTTCAGTGAAATAAAGCCAATTTTGAACATCAGTACTAAAAGATATACTGATGGCGGGTCGATAAGGCCAAAATGTTATATGTCTGCGTTTTTAGACAGAATGATAAATCATTTCCACTGCTCATGCTTCAGCTACTCCTGGGGATCCAGAAGTCATCAAGGCAAAATAGCAATATACGGACTGCAGAAGGCCAGAGATCCGCCCTGAGTCTGCTCCAAGTCAATAATGTCCAAAACACCTCTGAAGTCTGACAGTTGAGGGCAGTTCATCTAGTGAGCAGTGTTTCTGTGGTACCATTCATCATGACCTTACTGCACAAGATGGCAGACCCTCCATCCTCATAAATCATAAGATACCAATATGTTTCCATCTGCTTTGATTTCAAAAACCTGGATTTATATATTAAAAAAAAATAAATCAGCATCAGAGGATCAAGAGCAGTCCATGTGATGTTAGGGTTAGTCCCATTAAGAGGGGGTAAAAAAGTAAAGGTTTCGTCTGTACACAAGTATAGTAAATCAAATCAAAGTATTGCAGCATCCAAACAATAAACAGCGATGTTTCTGCAGTTTCTTTTGTTCACTTGCTTCTTTTGGCTTGTCTGAAAAAAACGGGAGCTAAAAGGAAGAAAAATAAAAGTGATTCAGACTCACTGTCGAGGATTAGTCCCACCAATGGCTCATTCTCCTTGTTTAGGATTTCCCACAATGCAAAGGGTTCCTGAGGGGTCTCAGGAAGTAAGCGAAGCATCATGGAAATGGTGTAGTCTGAGGGTAGACCTTCAGGATGGAGGTATCTGGTACACGAATACAGGATTGGGCAAATACACAAACACAAACAGAAAGCAGGTTTAGCTGTGCCTTGAAGCTAAATATCTACAGGATGTATTTTAAAACTGCTATTGTTTAGTTGTTGTTTTTTTCAGCAACTCAAAAGCTTGTAGAGCACACTCTGCTGCCTCGGATTGACTACGTATGAACGCCTCTTTCTGATCACAGAGCCAGGCTTTTCTTTGAATAACTGCCTCTCAGCACCTCACATTTAAATCTCAGCTTACTGACACTTTTCACAAACCAAACAACCACACAGCAGGAAGCTGAAATTATAGCACATTGACAGCACAGAGAAAAAAAACAACAAAAATATAGCTCCTAAAATGACAACAATCCAGAGAGGAAGACAGTATAGGAACAGACATGAAGCCATAAAGGCTGCTGCTCTGCATTCATTCACCTGGATTTTATATTCCTCTGTAGTTTAGTAGAAGATAACCTTTAACACTCCAAACCTGCTTTAACATGCACAGACTATTGTTGTTTTGTTTTCAGATATTGAAGCTCTGATGATGATTGAGTTTGTGATGTAAATGTGCATGATGAAATGCTTTTGAAAAAAGCAAATTCAACTTGTCATAAAATCTGACTTTGAATACCTTTATCTTTTTATCCAAACTTTTCATTACTAAAGGACTATTAGACTAAATACTTTTTTAGAGTCTATTAAAGTTTTAGATGTGAACTGTAACATTGAGAAAACAGAGATATAGTGTTTTAAATTATTCCTAGAGAATATTGCTATGTAGCTTTATTGGAGGTTGAAATAATCTGATACTGATTAAAAATAACAACAACAATAATTATAATACATTTGATTTGTTGGCATCTTTCTATACCCAAGGTCACCTTACAGAAAATATTAAGAAATTTCAAAAGTAATAAAGGAATTAAATTAAAAACAAATCACTACATCAAAAAGACCTTGTGGAGAGGCATTGGTAGAGTTACAGTCAATTAGATAAAGTAAATTATAACTGAAGCATGAGTCTATAACTTTTTGATTCTACTGTTCAGTAAACCAGCGTTGAGCAAATCGGAAATGTATTTTTATATGAAGTAGAACAAGAACCGGTAGAGTTTAAGTGAATGTTAAAACAGAGCATCAACAATTTCGGCTTAACCCCTCTGAGCAGAGGGGTCGCCTCAGCGGTTAATAGTGCGCACATCGATTTGGCTCGAATTTAGGCCGGATGCCTTTCCTGATGCAACACCACAAGCACGGGTAGAGACGAACAACCATTTACTCTCACACGTACACAAACGGGGTAATTTAGAATTGTCAATCAACCTAGACATGCATGTTTTCTGTACTGCAGTGTTAAAATAGCGCATAATATTGTGAAAAAAAGTAGTACAGTAATCCAGCAAAACTGTGTTCAGTATAAGTTGTGATAAAAACCCATTTATCACGAACTTCAGAATTGACATGAACTGAATATTCATATTTTATCCACTCAAACCACGTGTGCATCCTGACTGTGTGAACTCCAGATCCATAGACATTACAGAACAAAAAACCTTGTTTCAAACTACATATTTTAACAGCAACATGAACCAGCACAACAGTACACATTCCTCTTAACATTAGGGACAGGTACCAGAGGGTCCACTATTGTTCACTGGCACGACAGCTGATTAGTTTCAGTGTGTGTACTTTTGGCTGGAGCTCTTTGCACTTTATTTCCACTGACACTCTCCCTGTGTCCAGAGGACCATATCAATAATAACAACAACAACAACAACAATAATAATAATAATAATAATAATAATAATAAATACAGGATTAATGCAAACTCGGCATTTTCAGAATTAGACCCAGGGGTTATTTGACCAAGTGTTTGTATCACATCAATTTACAGAAAAGCTTCACAGTTCTGATTACAGGCTGCATCTATTTGTTTTAGAGAACAAAAGGTGTAAATGATACCTGAACAGTTTGACTAATGGCCAAATAAATCAGAATTTCTGAAGTACAATCTTGTAAAAACAGATTGCCCTTGCATGCTCGGTATACTGCAGGATTTGATCCCTCCCCTTTAATGTGATCACGTCCTTACTCACTTGGTGGGCTGTAAGACCAGAGCGTCCCGGTGCAGCCTGTAGCAGGGGTAGCTGTTGAACGAACCAGGCTCCAGAGAAACTCCAGGTATGGTGCTGTACTCCTTCTCTACCAGGCCAAACTTCTCCATCATTTTGAAACCTGAAGGATTGTCATTATCATCATCTTCATTATGATGAACAGTGGCTCTCTGTGTGATCATTTACGGCTCCACCATTTGGAGGATGATTATGTCATTATTATTGGCTACCTAATGGATGGACCTCCCAGGTATTGTTCCTGTCACTGAATCTCTTACCTGCCATTGTATTACCACTCATCAACACAGCTGGACAGGCTATAAGACAGAAAAGAGTCATTTCTTCATTCATACTATTTTTAATTTGTATAAAACATCTGAAAATGTGAGTCTTTTAATATCACAGGTGGACTCAAACCAATCTTCATCTAGTTTGTGCTTTAAAACAAGAGGTAATCTTACTCACTTGCAGTCGCAGCCTCGCAGACAAACGTAATGAGTTGCTCTTCGATTTTCTTCACAGCGTCCAGATCATCAACGAAAAAGACGTGTCTCTCACTGGGTTTACTGGCAATGTTCACCAACTCTCCATAGTCTGCGTCAGCAAAGCCAATTGCGAAGATGATATAGCCTAAGAAAGGAATTAAAAAGGAAGATTCATTATAAATTTAGCCATTAAATACTGACAAGGAATATATATTTTATATTCTGTGAGAGTAAGACGCTACATGTAGTTTAAAAATGATCAAAGAAGCAAGAGCTAGGATGACAATGAGTCCTGTTTCTTGCCTGTGGTGCATCAACATGCAGAGCTTATGAGTGTTAACAAATTACATGGTTTCCATTCGCAATGAAAGAATCATGAATATTTATATTCTGAATTGTAACAATCATTTTATACATGTGTTTTTTTAGGAAATGAAATACCCACCCTCCATTTGCATATCCTTTGACACTTTGTTGACATCATCTTGCGAACGTCCATCAGTCAGAACAACGAGGACTTTAGGAACACCCCTTCTGGCTCCAGCATCGGGGGTAAAAACAGATTCTTTCACATGTTTGATGGCCCGACCTGAGAAAAAGCACAATAAACCAAAGTCGTGCTGAATCACGTGTTTTAATCATTTATGCCACATATGAGTTAAACGGTTTAGCCAAGGCGCTGAAACTGACGTCTTTTTCAGTTCTCACAGACATAACTTATATTAAACTCATATTAACTAAGTGACACCAGCTACTTTTAAAACAGTTTCCAGTGTTTAGCCGATTGATAAGACATAATTGGCCCCACTGAGGTTTGGACTTTTTGAGAGCCTTTAAAATAGTTAGACATTAAACAGACATTACATTAATCCATTGAGACCTGAAGACCCTCTTAGAACCCTAGTAGTCACAGGTTGCATCAGGTTTTTAAAAATTTTTAATATTATTTTTTTTAGCTCAAGCATCTTTGTATGAAACTCGTCGCTATGAAAAAAAGTAATGTTTTTACAAGTAACCCATTTCTTTTCTAGTCATTAAGAGTATGTCTTTGTGGGAAAATAAAATGCTAGCACATTTTCATTTTTAATTACACAATTTTAATGTTTTCATGTAGGAAATATAATTATTACAAGAAAAGTTAATTGTTACATCATTGTTTTAGTTAGCAGAAGATATTCTAATGCTAATATGACATGGAGATTTATCATTTTATGATATGAAACCTGCTTCATCAAACTCACTCCATAACTTCATGTTTTAACATTAAAATATTCAGCTTAATGTGATAGAACAGTTTTCTGATAAGATTTTGTTGTAATGTAAAAATAATCTGGTTCACATCTGTTGTGTTTTTATTTTTTGTTAATTGTAATACAGTTGTACATCTCATAAAAAGTCTACAAAAATACACTACCATTTTCTACCCTTTGATACTTAGGACACCCACTTCTGAGATCGTTATTAATGTGAAAGTTGAAGTCTTCCCTGGTGTAACATTTCAGAGGAGCATCATTAACTCATGCTCACTCTCTCACAAGGGACTTGATGCTGATAAATGTCAGGCCAACCAAACTTATGGACACACATGAATTTATTTACTAATTTAATCTAATACCTCATATCTGTAACACCTTTGATAGACTTTTATGACACTTGGCAATTAAATAAAAAACAAACATGAATTTCTTATTCTGTTCCCGACAAAAGACAACGCTGTAGCCACGAGTTATCATATTATTTGGAGAGGCTATTAACATTTTAGAGATGCCACAAAACAGAAAAGCATCTACGTTTTTGAGTAGAAACCGTTCAAGTTGACGAGCTGCTAAAGGACTTAATCAGTCAACTGAATCTGTTCAGACAGATTTGAAAGTTCCCCACTCACACAAATACTTCTTTTCATAATTGCCAGTGGATTTGATGCTCTTTTATGTGCTTTGGCTATTCAATTAAAAAAAAAAAGAAAAGACACTGAAGCTTTGAAAAACAAGAACTGCCCTCAAATAGCTCACTGATGCTGTCAAGTGCAGTGAGGTCGACGGCTGCTGAAACCAGAAGTTTGACCAGTTGATGATCATTTTGATAAGCTGTGTACAGTACGAGGTAGTGCGACTAAAAATAAGAGGAGGATCTGGCATGTATGGTGTCTTCAATGGTTTCACTTCATCTAAACTTTAAAAATTCATTATGTTAAAGCAAACCAGAAGGTAAGCCTTCTTATCATCAGACAGGTCATTTCTATTTAATGCCAATATTACCATATCTCCTATCATAATTTGCATTAATTGTTCATATTCACTGCTCATCTCTGCCTGACCTTTTCAGGATAGAAGAAAAGGAAGAAAAGGACAATAGTTTCTGCTGTCTATTCTTTTCTACTTTCTCCTCTCACTTCTCCTCTGTTCTCAGGCTTGTATCTGAGTTATTCAGTTATTAAAAGACGTTGACCAGATTAAAAAATAGATAGCCAACAGGTTTAGTGACTACATGCAAATGTACATTAATGAATCAACAGTATCCGGCATGTTAACAGCATCTTCACCTCCTTATTAACAAACAGAGGCAAAACTCTCAAGACTACATCATCTTCTCTTCCTGTTTTTATTCCTGAGCTGCAGTCTGACAGCGATAAATGATGGAGTACTTGGCTTGTAAAATGTTGTGATGTTAGATATCTGCCAGTGGTACATCTGTTCCTGCACCAGGCTCTGATCATGATGGGCGAGAGTGAATTTACAACAGCTGGTGAGGAATGAAGTACCACACGAGACAATGCAGGGAAAGGGGGACGTGAGGGGCACAACTAGAGAGAGGTGGGGCTGGGTAGATGGTGGTTATTGATTGTAACAAGGAAAAGAGAGATTAGACAAAGAAGACGAGAGCATGTTGAAAAGAGATTTAAAAAGAGCAGAACAGAAACTTGTCAAGAAAGCGTGCTCAAAAGCCCACCATCAATCAGTGACTCATCAAATACTTCATATTAAATGTCATATTTGATATGTTTTTGATATGTCTGAGCAGGTTAAAAAGAAAAAAATAAAACAAGAAGAGTAGAAGTTATATTTCTTGTTTTAGTAATCGAAGGCTTGGTGCAAAACATTAAACTAACAACCTTTTTTCATTGTTCATTTCTGGTGTGGTGCTGTTGGAAAAAATTAAATAAAATCCTCCTAGGCGCCAGAATATTGGCTCCTCTAATCTAAAGTTATTGGAAGTTCTTATGGCTAATTCAAGAAAAAAACAAGACAAAATGGATTGTCAAATTTACAGGTGGGTTTTACCTGCTTTTCTAGTTAATGAAACATGGTCTTGTGCCTTTCATCCTTATTCTGTGCAGACCTTGAAAATTAGGTGAGGGCATTCCTGCAGCTGAAGCCGTTTAAGTAAAACCACAGGAGGCAAACAGTAATAGAGTGTTTAATAATACTATATTACTGAACAGCGAACGATGGGTAATGAAAGTACCTTACATGCAATGAATCACCTTAACACTCATGCAGGAACACACACACTCACAGACACACCTGGAAATGAATTGTGTTTTCATTCGCACTGGAACACATGTTGTGGAACGCAGTTTCTCAGTCTGTGGACTGTACACTTAAGCAATGTCCAGGATGAGCACAATTGCTCAAGAAAAAATCACATGTGCACAATCACAAGCATTTTATATTCAGAAATAAAGACTAATACTGCATTAAAAAAAAACATTACCTAAGCCAGCTTGAAGCTCCCTAATACCTCAATGGAAGCATTTTTAGAGAGAAACACCAAATCCCAGAATATCACCTTCAATAGCTCGAATCCTCAAAATGCTCATCAAGCATATTTGTGTAAGACGGTATAAACAGTTAAAAAAACTCCACACTTTGCAGTCTTTAGG
The DNA here is from genome assembly GCA_028564865.1 of Zenarchopterus dispar. Taxonomy (NCBI): domain Eukaryota; kingdom Metazoa; phylum Chordata; class Actinopteri; order Beloniformes; family Zenarchopteridae; genus Zenarchopterus; species Zenarchopterus dispar. The sequence continues at coordinate 51,359 of JAOWBL010069803.1, forward strand.
AGGCAGCTGTCTGTGCATACTGGTCGGAGAATGGATAGAGAGAAAAGGCTTATAAATAGATGTTTGCCAAGAAGATGAGTCAGAGGCTTTCTTGTCTCCTTAACAATAACCTCTGAAATGCCATGAGGGAAGCAACTCAAACGCTGCTGCTATTGTTATAGTAACGTAGGCAGATCCCAGACATGACTTGAAACAGACTCCCTAACTATTCATGCAGGTCAAAACTAACTTTTCTCAGAGTAAAGACAATGAGTAAAAACAGTTAAGTTCAGTCTCTGGGAGTGTATTTTTAGTACATTTGTTTGACCCAAATGTCATGGGGCACAAAAGAAAATAATTTAAGGACAATTTAAAGGTAAACTGAAAACAGTATTAAAGAACAGTGGCATCCTTCTGGCCATGAGCTCCATACAGATATATCTGCCTGGGTGAAACCTTTCTTTATAAGAAGGCAATTTTTGCATGAAGATTGTGTTTAGGAGACAAGCAAAGCCTTGCATGTTTATAAAACTACTGGCTTCTAAGGGGACCAGAGAATACGACATAAACACAGAGCTCTGGTTGTAGTCAGCAGAGCTGTGTCATAAGCTTTAGGCACCATATCCACACTAATTCATCATTCAGTTCAGGTACGTACTGGATTGGTTTCAGCTTATTTTACAACTTTAAAAGAACACCATAATTACTACTTATAGCTGCAATATGTTGCTGTTCCATATTAGGCATGCAAAATTAGAGAAAATGGAAAGTATTAGCTATGAAACAATTTAGTGAATGACGTTGGGTACTAAAGAGCCCCTCTGTTTGAATCACTGGATAAAAAACAAACAAACATATTTAATACTAATATTCTGTTGTTATGCTGTAGTTATTTCATTAAATGAACTGAAATTGTTATTAAAATGCACTGTATGCAGGGTGCATTGTTTGTTTGTAATTGTGTGTACGTGACTGAAAGTCACACAGACACAAGGGGAGAAACTGCGAGTCTGACAGTATTAACTTTGCTCGCCTGGCTCTTTGTGTGAAGGTGAAATTTTGAGTCTTATTTCCTTCTCTGCCATAAACCAAATGTGTGTTGTGTCAGCTGAAACACTCCCCTCTTTTCTTCTATTGTCTAACCATAAAGGTTTACAGCAGATGTAAGAGAAATTCTGAAAATAAGATGCCTGAGAGGAAGAAAGACATGAAAGTAAAAATTCGAAACAAAGAAAGAGCGGAGAGGGCAGTAGCAGGTGGGAAAAAAAGTAGAGGAAAAGAAAGAAGAAGAATACGAGCAAGAGAGAGTAGAGAACTAAGATGATATAAACCCTGAAGTAGATAGCATTGTTATCATAAGTATTTAATACACAATTACTCAGCACAGACACTAAGTCATAACACAGTGAAAGGAAAGAGTTATGAACAAGCAGCATGACCTGAAATCCAATTTCTACCTGAATTATTGACATTCAGTTTATTTATTGGTACAGGGAAGACTTCCACCTGCTTTTTCAAGAGTGCTTGTCTTGCATTCTGACCACGATTTAAATAATCTTCATGCTGCAGTAAGTGATAGCAGGGCTCCAGGCTGCAACCATTTAATTGGATTTTGCAGCAACTTTTGGAGAAATAAATCTACCATGAGCATCCGCTTAAATTTGTGTATTTTTTCTTTTTTTCAAGTCTAATTTGTCATTATCATATATCACTGAGAACACCGGAAGTCAGAGGGAAATTGTGTGTGTGCAGGTGAGTTTGAAGGAGAGACAAAAGTGAGCCATCAGGAGACTTTCATTAAAGCAACGAGACCACAATGTCCACAAGGAGCAAGTCAGGAATTTAAGTGTGTCAAGACATATTTCGGCGTAAATAAATATGAATGTAGTTGTTCTGCTGATTTTGGACAACTAAAGATTAGTGTCTCATGACCTCGTAGGGGCTTTGTGTCTAAGGCTGCTTCTAGTATCAACTTTTTAAAGCATGTTGGAAAAGTTCTTTCAGTTTTCTACAAGGAAAAAAAAATCTGATACAAGCTTTTGAAGAGCTACTTAATCAGTGGCTTTGTGCTGAGATTGTTTTGTCAACAAGCTGAGGTAAATTTAGACTGATGTATGAATGGTAATGCTGAATTTACAGATTTTGCAGAATGGACTGTTCGCAAAATAATCCTGCAAGCATCCTGTTCTAACCTGTCTTGGTGTTTCCTCCCTTGTATCTGATCTTCTGAATAGCTTCCAGGAGCGCTTCCTTGTCGCCATGGGAACTCAGCTGGAATTCTGTCCGTGCATCGTCACTGAACTGAGCAATGGCCACCTGTTGGGATGGAGATAGTAAGTAAAGTACGTTCAGAGCACGTCACACAAAATTATTCAAAATTTACTCAAGAAATAACATTCTGTCACCATCTGTTCACAGTCATGCCAGTCATTATATCCCTGCGGAGAGTTTCTACATTTGTGTGGATAGATTTGTTTCAGTAGTAACCATAACTTAATTAAAAAACCTAATATTCACTTTTTTTTCCACCTACAATTTCTGCATTATTTTTTAACTAACTCACTGGAGAGTTCTCTACCAGAGAAGATGGATTTTTAAGGTTTGTGCAGAAGCTTAGCTGTTTCTAGGTTGTTGTGTCCAGAATTTACCACAGCCACTTTTCCAGTTGAGGTAAATAGAGATGCATGCCCTTATTAAACCCTTATGGATGTCAACAAGCGATTATAGTAGTGATTTGGCACCAAAACAATAATCCAGAAACCCTGAGTTTGAGCAATATAGGTGGATCTTAACTTTGTCAACAAATGCTTGTAAAGTAAAAAAGCAAAAATGTTGCTTTTTTTTTGTTTTTTGTTTTGTTTTTTTTTTTCTTTTACTGAACAGTATATAATATCATGAACAGTTCAAGTAATTTGGAGGAATGTCAGTTTGCAGAGGCAGGAAAGCATCTCAGTGTTATACTGTAAAAGGGACGGACAGATATCATTATCTCCAGACTGCTAATGGTGCTGTTGTTGGATCGGGGTGGTCCACATTTACAGCCAACTCCCTCTTTCCTGTTCAGACAAATTTCTCACACTGCTACCGGTGTTTCATCGTTAGTATTCTGCTGCCAGAGGGTTTTGGGAAACAGAGAGGACAGCAAAGTGCTTAACAGCAGACATTACACAAACGAAACAAAAAGGTTTAGCAAGCACCTCTACGGTGAGACAAATGAACCGACAGAGGTCTGCTGACATAGTGGGGGCAAGCGCAGGAAAGAGGCACAAATAGATCAGTTTGCAGTGACAGTGGGGAAGGAGCTGCCCCAAGTTAGATCCTGGTATTACTATTGATGAACTCAATAAATGAGAAAGAGTCTCAAGCGGTGGAAACGGTTATACTGCGGTAACATGATTCGGGGAATTGCTTCGAGTGCATTAGTCTCTGATTGAACCACTTGACGCTTATTCCAGCCTGTAATGCATCTAGATCTAACTCTAAAAAACACCATTCATGCCAGAGAAGTAATGTTTCCTGACACAGAACACAGTAGCAGCAATAAGTAAAGTTAATCGAATCCAGCTCAGCAACAAGTCCTTCCTGGAAATTAAGAATGACACACTCAGTAAGTTCCTTCTCACTTTCCTGAACTTTTTAAAAGATACTAACTTTTGGCCAAGCTGCTTTCTCAGGCGAGTAACAAAGTAATGCCAAGGTTAGCACCTTCCTCCAAGGATACATGAGCTACTGTAAAAGCACATGGATCAAAGGGAAAGAGACTAAACTCTAATGGTCTAATGGTCAATCTTTGGGTCCTTTTTACAGTATGCTCAAGTTTGCTTTTACAGATAAATAAATAAATAAATTTCACAGACCTTGATATGATGTCAATCCATTTTAAATTGCATCCTGTGTCAAATAAGTCATTATTCATTGAATAAAAGCAAAATTCAAGGAGATCATAATATTAAAAACAAAAACAAAACAAAAAACACAGGGACTGTGTGAAAAACACTTGGGCATCTGTAGCTCCTGGGTAACCGTGGTCACCGATGGTTTGATGCCCAGCTCCCCAGCCCACATGCCGAAGTGTCCTCGGTCAAGATGCTCAACCCCACTCCACGGTGTTTTCACTTGTAAGTTGCTCTGGATAAAAGCATCTAGATGAACGTGATGAAGGCAATGCTAAACAACCCAAACCTTGAAAAACAAGCAGGTTTTACAGGCGTTTGTAATGTTTCTTTTGTAGGGATTATCACTCTCACATAAAACATTTTCTCCTCTGGGAATGAGCTTTTCGACAGTTTACACTAAAACGTGTAATTTTGTCATTTCATCATTGTTGTTGTTTTTACTATGGATGCTTTTGTCTCAATCTTCAGCATCTGCTTTGCATTACGTTTCCCGTTAAAATGCACTTTCCAGGAGAAAAAAGTGAAACAAAAGGAATCCATTATGAAGAGAGTGAACTAAAATTAAAAGCTTGAGGCACATTTGTATTTCTGTTAGTTAAATTACAGTGCTGCTATATAGTAGTTTTTACCAGATACAGACATTTAGACTAAACACGAAAAACCTTTAGTGGTCATAAATGTAAATACCAGCACCTAAGGGACACCAACTATAACTTTACTTAGTGAAGTGCTCAAAAAGGAAATCTTTATCCACAAAAAGACAGATTCAATAAGGTAAAGCCACCGGAAGATAAGATGGCATGGTTGTGGGTGCGAACACACAACTGACCTGTGTGCCATCTGGTCCAATGAGATCCAATGATCCCATGGTGCTGTAAAGAAAGCGTGTGATCTTCATGAAGTTGTCATCTCCAATGGACCAGGAGCCATCAATCAAGAACGCCAGGTCAGCCTTGGCCTCCTTACATACTAAATAGAAAAGCAACACAATCAGACTGAGCACATCGTTTTTTCTAACTTTTTCTGTGTAAATTTTCAAAATGTAAAAAACAAATATATATATATACACACACACACACACACACACACACACACACATATATATATATACATACAAGTATAAAATATATATACACACAAGTATAAAATATATATACAAGTCTTTGTGAAAGAGCAGATGAGCAAAGACCAGGCCTTCAGAGTATCATATACTTCTTACAGCTCAAAAGATTAAAAGAAGTGTGCATTTGCAGTTTTGAACCCTGCCCTCCAACGTGTTTATGCATCTTTTTTTGTCCTATTACGTTAGCTGCTTAGTCATATTTTTGGTCCATGGAGCCCCTTTCCCTTTTGTTTTATTCTTGTCAGGTTTCTCGATGACTCCCAGTAGCCCTATCATTGCTGCTGTAAAGTTGTTGTGGGGTTTTAACGAGTTTTCAAACTCAGAGTCGCTAAATCCCAAGCCTTGTTTATGGCCGCATTGGCCTCCATAAATTACACACAAAAAAAGGAAAAATGGTTGTAATTCAAAATGCAACATGAAAAAAAGAGAGAAGTCCAGCAATGATTATATCCTGTGTTACCATCTGTCCTAAACACTTTCAATAGTGTTCTCTCCAACTCTTTGTACTGCAATTCTTTCTCGCACTTCTGTCACTGCCACTGTGCCTTTCTCTCCATTCGTCTCGCTTTCTGCCAGTTTCATTCTGCTTGATGTCTTCATCTGTATCTCTGTGTTTTACGCTGTTGCTTTCTTTCACTCTCTTCTGCTTGTTACATTAGTTGTCTATCTTTCTGCTATTTGTAGTTTTTTTTTTTTCTCGTTTGATTTTTTTTTTTTTTTTTTGCGTCAGATAGAGCTCTGGTCTGGCAAAGGTCAAAAATTCAAACATAAATGCTTAGAGACGGGCTCTGCAGGTTTGTCAGTTCACATCCGCAGACCTCATGTTGCGCGGTGATCTTTCAACTCAGAGCAGGGTAGTCTGGATAGCAGGACGAGAATGAACTATGTGCTAATAACTCTTTTCCCCATCCTTGTTTTTTATGATTCCCAGGAATGATTCTCAGTATCAAAGGGAGTGGTCCAGTTGTTAGCAGCGGTTTTGCTCCTGGATTCGTTAGATTACGAGTTTACCCACGTGTTCAAGAAACGTGAGAATCCCACAGTGTTTTGCTTGTTTAAATACATTCAGTATATCTCACCATGTCTTGTTCTTTCTGGAATTATACGTATAAAAGGGATGAGCATTGTTGGATAAAATGCATTTTTTGACTTCTAATCTGAACATCTCCTTATATGTGGTTTGAATCTCTTAAAATTTACTGAAATGTTTACTCTCTGCCTGGTCAGGTCAGTGTGCGAGTCAGAGCCCACTTGTGTTTTATTTGTAAAATTCACCAGATCCTCTACACTATTCTTGTGTCTTACTTTCTGCCAGCCCACCTGGTGTGACACAGTCTGGTGCCGAATTAGACTCAACGCATGTTTTTAGGCAGCAGGGGATGGCCACTTCTGGGACATTTCTAAAGGGCCCAGTGATTCCTCTTGTGGGGCCACCCTCATTGATTAGAAAGGCTGTGATTTACGGCGTCTGATGTGGCGCAGCCATTTCAAGGTCCCTGGTGGGACATGCCTGTTTGATACTCCCCAGTACTGTTTGCCAATTTAGCCTCTGGGATCAGTGTCAAATGGCTAAATGCTGACAGCACTAATTATCTGCTGTTAATGCAGATACATTTGTAAAGATAATGAAAACACATTCATGTCATTTAACAATAGTAATTTTTAAATAGTTTTTTGGACAGTGTGATCCAAGATCCTCGCCCTCCACAGGATATTTATTATTTATCTCATATAATCAAAACTCAACCTAAAGGTGAGTGGTGAACCCAGAAATGATAGTTCAGCTGCAAAAAGATTCAAAAAGCAAACCAAAAGTCTCCCAGCAGCCCAGCTTTGTCCCAATAAAACGTTTGCTATGTTGAAAATATGCAGACATGAAAAAACTTCACAAGACACTTTAAAAATGTCTCCTCACTAGTCATCATGGAGCGAGATATAAACTAAAAGAAACCCCACTATAATTCTATAATGATCTATCTATCTATCTATCTATCTATCTATCTATCTATCTATCTATCTATCTATCTATCTATCTATCTATC
>JAOWBL010069804.1:0-18974 GCA_028564865.1 Zenarchopterus dispar
TTTAATGATACCAATTCTTTTGAAGTGGGAGGGTAGTGTGGATTTTGTAAATGACAAAAGTTAAGGTGGCTACAACCTAACTTTTGCTCAGTTGCTATGGAGATTGTTAATAAGAAGGTTCAGTGGCGATTAAAACATAATATTTCATCAGCATTTCCAGGATGTTTTGTGTTTAGTGGTAAAATGTTTGAAAGTAAAATTCCTGAGTTTAGGTTTTGGAACAATAACCAAGTACTGTTTATTGAAAATTTCATGGTTTAATTTCTCTGTCACATCAGCAGAGAAAATTATTGTTATAAGGGCGTTATATTAGCAGGACTGTTGTGAAAGACCCCTCTGCTGAAGCAGCTCTTATTAAAAGCTAAACCAATAATTCATTTTGAAAAGTCAATTATTTTCACTGCTCTGGACTTGCTTGGGTGACTGCGCTCAGAGAATACAAAACAGCACAAGATGCACAATGCTACCAATTGAGATCCTTGTTGAATTGTTAAAGAACAGTACAAGTTATACAGGCAAGTCTCATGGCATTAGGATGCAACGTTACTCTAATAGTGACACCTGGATCGTTTTGTGCAGCCATAATAAGAAAAGACATGGCTGATATACTAAATGAAGGTTTTACAACCACTTTTGCCCCATTGAGCTTTAACCTGAAAATGCAAATAGGCTTCATGAAAACTAAGTGATTTCATGGTTCACTGACTGCTGCTACATAAGCATATGGTCTGCAGTTTCACGAAAATGTATTAAAAGAAAAAAGGGAACATTATATTAATCTGTAGCTGTTCATTTTGTAATCATTCATATTTATCACACTTATGTCTATGCTGCACCATTGGAGGCTGCTGCATTAAAGTCTATGGGATCATTTAAAATCCCAGGGGAATTAAAGCTACTTTTTTCCACAAATCTACAGTATATTATGCTATTACTTTTTACAGTAAGCAGAAAATACATGATTTTCTCTTCACAAATTCAAGCATGAAGATTACAAGGGCTTAGTACGACTAGTATTAGCATGCCCTGTTATTTACAAGCCTCTAAGCATGGATATAAGACGGTACTGGAGCTGCCTTCAGCTGGTTGAGATTTTGTACAATTAATTGAACGATGAGAAAACACAGCAATTAAAGAAAGTGTGGGGGCAAGGCCATTTTACACACAACCCAAACAGCAATAATTTGCTAAATGAATGTGAAACGTCTATAAACAAGCATTGGGACTAACTATGAATCATACCAGCTTGCAAGATATTTTTACTTATTTAGCTTTGTAAATAATGTCAGCGTTGTACCCAAGAACTGTCAGAGATGTCACTTTAGCAGGTTGTGGAGGTGGTGACACAGCAGTCACCAGCAAAACAGGTTAAAAAAACAAGCACTTTTTATTTCCTCCACCTCATGAAGATATAAAAACATCCCAGTTCTCTCCATCTTGGTTGACATTTGGACTTCTGTCATTTGTTTGTTCTTAAACTTATTGCCAAATGTAACAGGCTTTGTTTTAAAAGAAAAAAAATTACAAATGCAAAATGAGTTATGCTTCCATGCTACAAAATCGATCTGTTATTAAGTTCAGTTCTTAGTAGAAAAGGATTACTAATTCATCTTAGTTACATCTGGTAACTTGGCAACACATTTCATACTTGATTAGCTGTCTACATGTTGTGATGCACAGCGTGAGCTGTGACAATGTCTTCAAATTTCGGGGGCACTAAGCCAGGTCACACTTTATCATGTGTTAATTTACAGCAGATGACAGTATCTACTTAGACTCTGGAGAAAGCGTGTGAAAAATCACTGTGCAGAGAGACACTAAAGGAAAGAAAAGTCTGGAGACGGATAAGAAAGAAAAAAGCCGTCTGATAGTTTTAGCTGAAGCAGGGCTAGGTGATATAACTTCATACCAATATTACGGTTATTTGGATATTTTATCTCAATTCCAAATAATGTATATTTATTTTAGTTCTGTAGATAGATTAAATATTTATAGCCATTTGTTTTTGAACAACTGAAACTAAAGCAGAAATTACCTGAAATTGAACATCTTTCAAAAAGTTCACATATTAGTTTTAAAGTGAAAAAAAACAAACAAGAAAATTAGCAAGCTAAAAGAAACAAAGTAAATAAAATGCAGGCAGCAGCACATTGGCTTAGTGGTTAGCACTGTTGCCTCAGCAACAGAGTCACTGGTTTGACTCCCGGGCCTGGCAGGAGTCTCTCTGTGTGGTGTTTGCATGGTCTCCTCTTGCTTGCCTGGGTTTCCTCCAGGTATTCCAGCTTTCTCCCCCCATCGTTCAAAAACATGTAAGTTAGGTTGACTGAAAACTCTAAATTGCCTGTAGGTGTTAGTATGTACAGTTGTTTGTCTCTATACGTGACTGGTGACCTGTCCTGTGTGTACTCTTGCCTGTTGCCTGTCATGAGCTGGGATAGGCTCCAGCAGACCTCCATGACCCAGCAACTGGATTCAGCAGGTATAGAAAATGGATGGACAACGAATGCTGCATATTTCTTTGGTAAAAGCTGTAGCTCAGCTGCACCTGTATTTCAGTTCTCCACCCTGTTGCTTCTTTGTTGCGCACAAGATGAGGTGGAATAGAGTGACTACATATGTAGTAGTATGTTTTTAAGAGAGCAGTACATAAACACCCACAATGGGGAAAGTGATAACAGTATTAAAGAAGAAAAAAATTGAAATTACTGACATGGACACCATCACATTGGTTGCAGATTCTGAATATTGGTTTGGATTCATTTTCAATTAACTATCAAGCCCTCAGATGGACCCCAGTAAAACTACTTCAGAGTTACTGTCTGATTTTAAAAAATTACGGTATTTAGATACATTGATAGTTATGGAAGTTAAAACACTTAATAAGAAATATCTCCTCAGCTGCTGAGGAGAAATGCCGAGCCTCCAAACCACCAGACACAAAACATCAACATCAATTCATCTCTAATATGATGCTTACTTAAGAGGAAATGACTCTCCCTTTTCACACACTTCTCACAATCAAGAGACTTTTGGCATGGCAGATACCGTTACCAAAAGTATTGTTATTTAACAGATTCTGCAATGCTGACCTGTTGTGTGTAAACACACACTAATGTCCCAAGATGAACAGCAGCAGCTCAAAGAAGACGTGTTATTTGAGCCGATATGGTGCAACGGCTGCATGAAAAGGTCTACTGATAACACTTCACTGCCCTCTGTGATTTCAACTGCACAGTCACAACAGCTTGTACACCACAATTCCTGTTATCACTGTGCTCAATTACATCCTACAAATACATCTGGACAAGCACCCTGAGAAGGATCTACGACTGTATGCTTGAAGAAGTTGAAAACAACAGTTTCTCATTGATGCTGATGATCTAGAGATTGTGTCAGAGCATGTCAAAGATTAAAAAATTTCTCCTTGAAGTCCTCATCATCTCATTGTCAAATATTGCTGCAGGACAGATTACACTTCTATTGCTACTCATCCCTCTGGTCCACCATGACCTGTCCCTCTGGGAAGCAGATAAAACATGTGAATAACTTCAGGTATCTCGGTTCCCGTATAATGGATTCCAGGACTTTAAGATCCACAAATCTCTAGCTTTTCGAGCCTGCAACTCTCTTGAGAGTAAAATATTGATAAAATCTGAGAACATCTGAAAATTGACCTGTTCAAATGAGTGGAATCCATCCTCCTCTATGGTGCTGAGGTTTGAATGTTGGCAGTTAAGCAACAGCAGCAACCCAACCTTTACCAACCTCATATGTAACATCAAAAACACCCACTAGTCAGCTCAGGTCCCTTTAGAGGACATCCAGGGAGACTTGCCCCCCAGTCTCTGTAAGATTCGGACAAACAAGGCCACTCTTTGCTGGACACTGCTACCTCATAGAGGGCGAGGCCACAGCAAGCTCTCTGTTGTGGAGTCCAAGCCATGTCCCAATTACATCAAGATAACTTATCCTGCCATGATCTCAAGAGTCACAGGGATCGATGGGGGTGATCTGAGAACTGCACTGCCTGATCAGGTGGGATGGCACGGGATTGTTTTAAGACCCCTCCACTGAAGAGTGATGATGATGTACAAAAAAGGAAAACAACAACAGTTTAATGGGTGGTACTGTTAATGCATACCATGCATCAGCAGTCTCTCTTAATAAGAACATTTGCATTCAAAGTCTGTCTTCTATAAATGGCTCGCCCAAGATACACAACAGACACCAAGCATTTTCTGTAAGCAGAATACAGCCTTGTCATCTCTGTCCTTATGTTACTGCTGAGACACTGTTCAGTCACTAAATTTAGGAAGTTCATTATGTGCAAATCAAAGGTTTTGCATATTTTAACCATTTGCAGAAAATGTTGCTCTGAATTAAAATTTGAGTGAGTGAATGAATTGCTTCCAACCTAAAGCACAGTATTCTACAGAAAAATGCACCTATTTCAAAGCTAAATTCACTGAATGTGAATATGCACCTGCACCTTCAACACACTGCATATTGCTGCTGGCGCCACACTGGTGCCTTGCTTTTTGTTTGATGCACTTCGGCACCTTTTTCTCCATATGTAATATTTATATACTTGGGATAGTGTTACAGCGAGTTCTTCAGGATCCATCCAGGTTAGATGGATAGCTGTGTTTTCAAGACTTTCAGTGACTCCTCTTGGTGCATTTGACAGCTGTAAACAGATGTATACTGCTGGCATGGATGCGTTAGCCATCTATAATGGATATGGAGTTGTCCATAGTGAAACAACTCACCTCTAGAGAGATGCTGGGAGTTTATAAAATGTTAAAATGGAGCTCTCCAAATATTGTCTGCATTTCTGTGAATAATATCCAGAGCTTAAAGTGTACGAAGGCACATTCATCATCTGCCTGGCTTTGAGAGATTTTAGAGAACAAAGAGAAAATATGTTTCTTCTAAATGTGTGCCAACTTTTTTCTGTTTCAAATTAGTGTGTCTCAGTTAGTGTTTAATAAGTTGTACTAAATCTCCCTCAAAAAGATGGGCAGGAAGCCGTTAATTATAGCACAGCAGAATTTATATAAACTAGATAAAGTAGTGTTAATTAGGTTACAGAAAAAAGTAATTTTCCAAAAACTTATACTTTCTGTGAATAGCAATACTTTAAATCAAGTGAGATGAACGTGCTTCGGAACAGGGATGGTTTCCTTGAGCTGCCCTTGCTGCTGTTTGCGCTTCCGATTTCCATGTTTCAATCCTTTTTGATCTCAGTGAAGCAGCTGACACCACAGACTGGGTCATCCTCCGTGACAGCTTCAAGAAAGTGTTTACATCACAGTTTCTGCCCTTCCAAAGAGCAAGACTATAATTTGCTGATAGATAAAACCCCTACTGCTGGAGGTAGTACAACCTGTGTATTTCATGTTTGCCGTTTTCCAACCGCTGAATTGAGCCCCTTTTAATCAGCCCATGAAGAGCCATAAAACAGTATTCCAAATATTTGCAATACGGCTCTGCTTATAATTGAAAAGGAATTGTTCCATCAGCGCTCACAATCTTTTGGAGCAGGATTAATCTATTAAACTACTAAAAATGACTAAATAAAACGAAATGGACTGAAAAAGCCTCATTTCCACCATACTTTCATTTACAGTGTCTGACTGATTCTGAAATCTCCCATTTTCTTTCTTCTTTATTTCTATGGTACAAATAAGTTGCAAAACAGAAAGTGTATTTCCCCAGTGGAAACAGCCATGTCCTCCTGCCTTCAATAATGTGAATTGAAATAAAAATGATGCTGTTAATGCAATCATTAATCCCAATTTATAAATTCTTCTAATATTTAACTTTCATTTGACCTTGGTTTACATATTTCTGTTTTCCTTTTACTCTTGGTACTTAAATTTCTTGCATTATTTTCTTAATGATGTTTAGAGTAATCCATTAGTGCTCCAAAGTACACATAAAAACTTTTTGCTTTTTAAAAACAAATACTATGGTCACCGTGGGATGATTGTTTGTGCTTTTGTCCATTAAAGCACTGAAAATAATGAATATTTTTCTTATCACTTTTTTTGTAATTTCATTAATTTAAAAGCAAATAAAAAAAGAAAAGAAACATTTGTTTTTCACAGACCTTAAGCCCTGGTTTTGATAAACAGATAATAGCTTAAAAAACATCATATGCAAAACAATGAATAGAACATTTTTTAGTCATTTGTTTTTTATGCATTAGTTTGTAATAATTGATGTTTATTTTTAAAATCTGTGACTATTTTAACTATATTTACTTATATTATATTTATTATATATTATTATATTTATTTTTTAGATCAGAACCGTCAAAACCAGAAGAAGCTCAATGAGATCAGCAAGAAAAAAAAAACCTGCAGTTGGTAAACTATACATATGCATTTATATATTGCCAGACAGTGCTAGCATGTGCAAAGTACAGTAAGTAGCTGTTTCTCAATATGCGTACTTGTCTGTATTTGCATAATTGTGAAGTGTCAAAGTCTGCATTCAGACAAGTATGGTCAAAATTCCCAGATTTGTTCTTGCACCTACCATTTTATCAAAGATGCATCCAATGGAGACTTGTGCAGGATTCAGACCTAAAAGTATCCCAGAATGCATTCTGCATCATCAGCCAGAAGTAATTGTAAAAGGGGGTAAAAAAAGAAGTTATAACATTGTTGTTGTGTAACAAAATGTAGTTTTCATTGGTGTTCATGTGAGAATGTCATTCTTCTACATTTGTGGTTGCTTTATCAAGAACGAGCTTATTTTAAAATTTCCAGTGAAAGTTTTTTTGATTTTAGCTTACACCAAATGTTACTTACACGATGACTTAAATACAAAAGCATAAAAAACATTAGACACTTTATATCAAATAACAGTTATAAACACTTTTGCTAGAGGAGCTCGTGGTTCATTTTGAGCCACATTAATGTCCAGTGTTTATTTTATGTTTAAATCATATATGTTTTTGAATATGTGTTAACCTGCTGGCTGAGTTATGATACCATCAAGTACAGAAGTACACTGATGCTCCAGTAGCAGAAAGACTGAATTGTGTCCTCCTGTCTTCCAAAGTACATTCTCCCAAGACATACCTTTCAAGTCTGAACTGCCAAAAACAAAAGTCCAAACTTGGCATGCTCCGTCTTCAGAAAAAGCTTTGTTGTGATTGGTTGATTTCCTTGCTTCCCTAGATCAAAGCGTGCAAAAAAGTGCTACTTTCTCTTCTCTGAATCCTCTCTGCCTTTTGGGGACAACCTAATTTACAATGGACTTTCTTACCTGCAAAGTCGCCCACTTCAGTGGTGACTTCTGACTCTGCCCAGGCATCCTGCAACTGCACAGCAAGAGCCCGGAAGACTACAAGCACTGGAAAATAGATATGGGGTAGCAAGAGAAATAAGTTGTAACAGCTTAATGATAAAACAATATATACAGCTGGTACATCACTCCCACCCCTCATGAGGAGTAAATTAATAGATGAGTCAACAGATATTTAAATATCGGCCATGTGGTCATCAGTCAGACGATCAAGAGTTTATAGATTCAAAATAAGACATAAAACACTTCCATTTCTGCCAAAACTGATCAATTCTGGCTTTAACTGCATATGTAATCTTTTCCAAGTTTAGAGAAGATGTCTGTCAAAATCTCTTAATCATGTAGCGATGGAAGGAGTTTTCTTCAATTTCCAATGGAGTTATAGCCAACACCTTGCTGGTAAGGACATAAATGATAAAATACCAAATCATACATTTATAAACTGAGAGCAGTTATCTGAAAGGCCAATAGTGGCTACTCAAGGGAGATTGGGACATCAGTTGACAGCATTTTGTTCATTGTTGTGAAAGAGCTCTCTCAGAATCCCTTGAGTGATAGGCAAGAATAAAACCTTTGGGTCAAATTACAGGACGGGGCACTGCACTTGTCGTAGCTATCAAATACATGTGGGTAAAGTTCTGACAATCTGTATTTATCTGACAAAGTGTCTAAATGAAAGACATGTGCAAACTGAGCTGTTACCAATGTTTTAATTAGGCTTATTAAATATTACATTTTTTTAAAATGTCTATTGTCTTGTCAAAAGACATGAGCGGATCATGAATGTTTCAGTAACCCTACTGAGAAATACAGCCACTTTAAAGAATCACTATTACGTGTTATCTCTGTGATGGCAATAATTTTAATTCCAATCATCTTATTCTTGGCACTACAATTTGCTGCCAGTCACTGACTTTGTTATGTAGAGCAGTGTCTAAAATTCGCATCCACTGGGACAAAGAGGAATGCCTCAGACTGATGATGAGTAATATATTCACATGGTGCAGTGAACCGTCCCGTACATGTCACCTACTGTTATGTTAATCACAATCAATTAAAGTTAACATATCTGTTTCTTGAGGCTTAAACAGTCAGGTTTTCTGTGTATATCTAATGAAAGGTCACCTTACTCCAGTTTATTTGCCAAAAGAAAAACATGCAGGGGAAGACAAAAAGGCAAAGATTAATTCATAGTGCCACCCTGATGCTGACACCTGGTTCTGCTTGGTGAGCACCATGCTTCACGATGACATGCGCATCTGAAAATAGGCAGGCATGCATGACAAATGATCACTGACTGTGACAAGGAAACTCAAATCGTAACATATAGGGTCAACTTTTTTGTGAAATGCTTTGTTGATTGAGGTGAGTTTTGGAAAAAAAAAACTGCAAAAAAAAAAAAAAAAAGGCTTAGGGAAATAATCCTGAACCATTTCTCTCAAAGAGTTGTGTTCACGAGGAGGGAAAGTAATTTGAAGAGTTTACAACTGATTTATTTGGGCAAACATTTCTGTTAAAAGTAAGTGGACTTCACCTCAATTTGTGTCGGCAACTCTCTTAATAAGTGCATGCACTAAGTTAACCATTAAATCAACAAGCAATCTTTAGGAGCTATTCCCTACTCAGCATACACTTAACTACTCTATCAAGTTTAGAGGTGAATGACTAGTGTGAATGACTAATGTCTAAGGTAGGAGGGACATTTAGTATTGTATGAATGATGATACCTTTGAGCCTCTTTCTCACTGAGCTGCTGTGATGTAGCATTTCTGAAAAAGATTACTGAATTTCACCATAGACAATTTTGTATGTACTCTGAGATACATCAGCAAAACTGTGAGGATGAAGCCCGCTGCACAGCCAGACTGCAGCGCATCTGCTTCTGGTGGGACTCAGGGGTCAGTATCGCAGTCTAGGTATGTTTCCGGTACTTTTGAAATTGTACGAACTGGTATTGCTATCACAAAATATACCCAATGGAAATATGTTTTGCATAAGCTCACAAAAAAAAAAGTTTTTGTGCTCATGCTCAGTTTGTTTTTCTGGAGATGTGAAACGAAGTATTTTGCAAAGCTACAAATATATATATATATATATATATTTTTAGCACAAGAGTAGTTACTGCCTCACATGGCTAATTAAAAGCTGCATGAGTCATCCTAGTGGTTTGATCTGACTCTGTTACTTAATCAGTTCTACTTATAAAGCCTTTGCCATGTGACAATTGGTTGCAGATGTTTGCGTCCTTTAAATAGGTTCTCGACAGCTGCTGCCAGTATTCTTGGAGGATATTATCAGAAATGAAGAAAAAAACGTCTTTGTCACATTACAAAAATGTGAATTTAAACACAGTCATTTCTCAGATGAGTTTTAGTGACACTTTGAAATATTGCTTAGTTTTATGCATAATGCACTGTCTCCTTGAGGGTGGGGCAAACTTGTCAGAGTTTGGATCTGGGAAGGTTATTTTACATCTAATTTGTGTCCTAACACTGTCAAGTCACAAGCTCAATATCTGTGCCAGCTCTGTCATTTCAGCATTGTCAACTCCGTGTGAGTCTCTACTGCTGTTTTGCTGCTCTCTGATTTGTCTCACATGCATTTGTGTGTGTTTGTCTCATCTGCTTTGCTCATAAACTGCAAGCTTTGAGCTGCCATGTCACTGCTATAATGAACCCTACACACACTCGCAGCTGTGACTCCAGAATTGCTCAGTGTCTTTTCTGCATTGCAACACAACCTGTCATGGTGGAAAATAAACACCGAGCATAACCAAACGCACAGTAGAGAAGAGATGAGAAGGGGAGGGATGAGAAAAGTGAATATCAGTCACTCTGGCTGACAAAAACATATCACTGTACTGGAAATGCAGTGAAAGTAGAGATATGCTAATTGCAGCTGACAGTATTGGCAATTCATAATATTTTCTCTAAAACTCCAGCAGGTTTAAAGGGGTTCTTTGTCTGTCACTGGAAGTACAAAAAATAGGTGCTTTAGTTTACTGGATAGAGGTATTTGTTGAAAATCCAGATGTTCTGTGATGTAATTCAGAAAAGGATTCCTGTTCATGTTCCAGAAAGTAGGTCCTTTCTTCCTTTTCACCATCTCAATATACAACTGTGGATTAGAGAGCTGGGCAAATACATTTTTTTCCCCACAAACCTTGAACTTTGTATGTTATTGCTTTTACAACGAAGACATGTACCAGTTTAAAAACAATGAAATTAGAAAAAGTATTTCAATGCCTAATCAACATGACATTAGGCATTGAAATGCTTTTTTTTTTTTTTTTTTAGAAATTACTTTACTCCACCATTATTTACAACTTAAACACATTCCAATACTGCTAACCAAATTAAAATTCAGAAATCCAAGAACAGACAGATATCCCCCAAGCCCACCTTCACCACAGTGAAGAAAGAAAGCCAGCCTACACCACCTGCACTATTGATATGAGACAAAAAAGGATTCTATCTCATTTCAAATGTGTCATCTACACCAGACAGGGTAAGCCTGATTTTTTTCTAGTTTAAGTAAATAAAGAACGTCCCGGAGCCAGGCAGCATGTGTAGGTGGAACTGTACAAGTGTTACTCTCGTAGCCAACAATGTTGTGAATGCTATCAAGTTGCAACTGGATGACGAGAGATTATATACACATAGGTGACACCCCAAGCAAAGCAGTCAATCTGTTAGGAACAAGTATCCCCCCAGTTGCTTTAGACATAGTAACAAAAAATATCAGACCAACATCCAAACAGAGAGCGACAGCTCTAAAACATGTGCATATAATTTACTGGAGTTTGTTGACACTAATCACACAAACAAGAACCAGTATTAAATATTCTTGCAAGTAGAGCTTTCGTTTAGTGAGCACGGTGCAAGGTCCTACACTGGGTGAAACTGTGTCTAGCACAAATGGATGACCTATGTACCCTTCTTAAAATCCTATTCCAAACATCACTTGGGATGGGCTCTCCCAAATCTGTCTTCCAGATAGTTTCAGAGTAGTAGGGGTGCCCAAAGAAAGTTTGTGTATGTTAGAATAAATAAGGGAGATTTTCCCTTGAAACAACTGTAGAAGCTCAAAAAAAAAAAAAAAAAAAAAAAAAAATCATCAAGAGGACAATTATTAGGGGGTGCAGGGAAACTTGAACTTGGAACTAAAAGCAACATTTTCAACTTGAAGATCCCTGAAAAAGTGTTTTTTTTAGAAAGTGATGTATTAGAAAGTGAAAACCTGTTGACTAGTTGTTGGAAAACAGCAGAAACTTTCACCAAACAGTAGAGAAATCACCAGCATTTGCTCAGTAAGTAGTATGCATGTAGAGACGATGTGTGATTGACTGTTTATCAATCAGAAAGAAATTGTATTAAAAATACAGTTGCAGGAATGCACTTACTGCCAAGAAAAAAAAAAAAGCATTGGCCAGAGCAGCTCAGGCAGAAAATCGACTGCTTACAGTCACATGAAAAGCAATCACTGCTTTCCTAAAACAAAACTTCCCAACAAGTACTACTTTGCACTTCCCTCTGTCTTTTGGGGACCTCCTGACTCGCTCTTACTCAGTAGGTTTTCTTATGCTGTCTGCAAAATCACCCACTTCAATGGTGGCAACCAACTGTGCCCAGGCATCCCTGCAACTGTAGAGCAAGAGCTTAAAAGACTGCAGGCAGTAGGAAATGGAGGGGCGGTGGGGGGGGGGTAGTTTCCTTATTCATAAATTCCCACAGACAAAATGAGCCAAAAGTGCAGAGTAAAGGACTGCATATGGATTGGGATTCCAAAGGTCCCATGGGACCTGAAGAAAATCTCAGTGGCCCGGGCGGTCTCAACATTGTTTTCTTAATCCACCTGCTTGCGCCTGTAGCATTACATTAACGCTGCAGGTGTGAGAAGGTGGATTAACAAAACAGTCCTGTGCAGGACTCCAGTGCAGTGACACACTGAATCTGCTTCACAGCACTCATTATTTAAAAATTAAAAAAATATAATTATAATGAACAAAAATTAATTTTCATTTTTCTTTAACTGATGCCGTTAGAATAAAAATACAATAACATCTGTGGCATAATATGTCAAACATATGCGTTTCTTCCGACTTTAAATGCTTTGTCTCTTAATTAATGTTAACAGATGAGTTTATGAAAAGATTTCACTTTTGGTCCAATTTACTACCCTTCCTTGTTCTTTGGGTTATGTTCAGTTAGGTTTTGACTCAAAAGCAAGCTGGAAAGGTTTTAGAAGTGCTTGTGGTGTGGGCGGATACTGCAGTTTGGGGTTAAGAAGACAGCTTAAAACACAGGAGACCTTTGGTGTTATATTTGTAATAAATAAAAACATGTTTAAAGGCTGTGGAATGACTGTACTCATGCAGTAAAAAAATGAAAGGTAAAAAAAAAAAGAAAACATTGACTCAGGGTCGGAAATAAACTGCTGTCTCTTGCCTTGTAGTCCAGTGTTTTGTTGATGCATCCATCCACCCACTCCCTTCTCCCCACGCAGACTTTGCCACTCTATAACAATGTCACCTCACTCTTGCTCCTTTGCTCCTCCATATAATTACTACGGCCTTTGCAGGGATTTGTAGTCTGGAGGTACACATATGTCCTCTTGAGTCATTCGCCAAAATAACTTATGGTGTCTTTCTTCTAGAAAGAGCAATCTGGCTGGATTACTTGGATGCATTGTTTTCCTGGGAATCATGTAACCGTGATAAGACAATCCACACCCGAACTGCAGATTCCACCACTGAAAATAGAAATCACTTTACAGAGATACAATTACTGCATGTAAATACAATAAAACGTTAGCAGCATATAAATCTTTAAAAAAAATATGTAAGATGTCACAGTTTGCGGAGTCAGTCGGATGTATTTTACCAGAAGTATTGTCATCTGCCATTTTTCCAGTGTCATGAACATCCATCTGGAAGAACTGAGTGAGCCCTCAAACATTACTGGCAGCTGGTTATGTAGATGTGAGTGTAAAATCCTCAAGAAATGCCTCAGAAAAAAAGTATCAACTATCTTCCTTTTTTTCCCGGCAGTCACTACAGCCAGCCTCACATCAGTTAGAGGGGACCAGCAGTGAAGAAAAATTACATTCTGCCCTGTCTGGGGGGAGATGTCCTTCATGGATTACAGTACAGCAAATGGTGTTATTATCTATGACCACTGCCCTCTGTTATTCCTCTCTTACCTCATTCCTGGTTGTGTTTGCACTCTGATGAGGAGGGAGCCATATTTCACCTTGATATTTACATATAGCTGCAATAATCCTCAATGTTCCTTCTCCTTCACACTCATTTGATATTCTGCTGTGTTTATGATAAGGGGCTTTGCAGCTTGTACTCCATGCAGGAAGGCGGTAATGAATGAATTAAGAATTAGAGTGAAGGCAGGGCCCGACTCATAGGTCACATGTATTTTACTGCCATTTTAAAGCAGGCAGATCACCGAGGAATACAGCAGAAGAAAGCAACCAGTCAGATGAAAGTGAGCAGCTGCAAATGGGCAGCCATTTGGGAGCACAGGAATAATTCATAGCTCCTTTTGTTGTGCTACACAACAAACATAATACCTGTCATAAATTTCTGGCGTGCTTTCTCTTTCCATGTAATTTTTGCATTCTGCATTTCAGTGCGCATTAGATTTATTTTATGTGTTTTACTGAACCGCTGACATGTTTTTTGAATTGATGCTGTTGTACGTGCTTCAAGCCACACTTGTAGGGGTTTGGATCAGTGAGCAAATAAGCTGCATTTTAGGGTGCTGTTATTTTGATAGCTCATCTTCCCACAGCTTGGGATGTCCCACTATGCCTGGCTCAAAAGATTCCAGCTCTCGGTGACACAAGTGAAGAAAAATTCACAGCGTGAGCTGTTAAATATAACAATTCTGTTAAGGAATCATACTGAGCAAGAGTTTGCCTGTTCTTCTCTTGAATCCAGAATTACAGCTGAACATTTTTATTAGCTCTTATGCAGTAAGATGAAACATGCTGCAAAGGCATACAATGCATAGCTTTAGAAGTAAAGAAACACAAATTACAGAATGTTTTCTGTACTGTTTCTTGAAAGCAATGGAAACATGTTATATTTCTCAAGCTAAAATCAATATTTGACATGTCTTTGGTGGAAAGTGATGACAAAGACTGAAAGTAACAGAGACAGTAGCACAATAGTGAAAACATTAACCTGCAACCTAAATTTGGTTCTTTTGTGATTTGGTCTTGCTTTAATGTCAGCCACAAAAGACCGTAATTCAGCAACCTGCCTGCACTGCAGGTGATAATCACAATTCTGTCCAAAGAGCTTGCATTTACATCATGGTGCTGGTAATTAATGAGTGTTGTCTCTGAAAAATGAATTTGTAAGTTCATTTAAACAAGATCTTGCATATTAAACTACCTGTTTTATTCTTGGTACTTGCAAGCTTTGCTTTTTTGCCTTGTCATTCTCCATCAGCATGCACTCGCCACTGCAATGAAACTCCCCATTTACAAAAGTGCACTGACAATTGCCTTGTCAGTGCACTTTTGTAACACTAGGTGTTATTCTTGGTTTGTCTTTTAATGGCAAATTGTCTGCTTTTATATTGTGCAATTGAACCTTTTCTTGCTCCAACAAACCTTTCAAAGAGTGTTTCCCATTCTCTTTCTCTCTGGCATACACATACACGTGCACAGCCTGCAAAGTGTTGGACTGACTTCAGAGGAAAACCTGGAGTTCAGTGTTTTGCCCAAGGACACTTGTGTAGTAGAAAAGGATCAAACTACCATCTGTAACAAAGGCAACATTTGGTTTGTTTGCACAACAGCTGAAAGATCAATTCAACGGGAGAAAGAATTATCAGTGTTATAAAGGTTCCTCTTGAAAGACAATATTATGCTGATGCAAATTACTTATCTTGGTAAAATGTGAATTATGAAAATATACAAAATCAATTCATTTAAAAAATGAAAATGATTTTTTTGCTTTGTTTTAAACCAGGCAATAATACTGGAAAGGCTTAAACTGATTTCAACAAAGAAACAGAAACTCAGTACTGATTACTGTTACACTTTTATTTAAAATTGACCTGTATGTTGCATTATAATGTCTTTTTTCTTTTTGAATGAAACATTTCAGATCAAATTCAATTCAGGTATTTGTATAACCCAAGTTCACAACAAAAGTCATTAAAAGCCATATTTAGGGTCTTGGGGTCTGCTGGAGTCTATTCCAGCTCTCTTTTAGCAAAAAGCTGCAGTACACCTTAGACATGTCGCCAGTCTATTGCAGGGCCATATGTACACTTATAATCCAATTAAATTCCAATTAATTCAGTTTGTTATTATTCATTTATAATCCCATTAATTCCAATTTTAGTAAATCTCAAATTAATAAAATGAACATTCATTAAGAACAAATCGAGCTGAGAAACCCATTTAATCCCCATTTCTGACCATACACAAGGTGACAGTAGAGATTACACAATAGTTGTACACACATAAAAAAAACCTTACCCCCCAAAAAAACAAAGCAAAAAAAAGAAGTGTGGATATGATGAAAGAACACTGAACAGTATCTGCAAGAAGAAAACATCCTCATAAAGGAGAATTAGCTCAGTGCATGCACAAATATGACCCTGAAAACACAGTGTTGTGATGGGCGTAATCCCAACCCCCTCTACGTGCTCATGACTACTCAGTGCTCATCAGGTTTACTTCAGAGACTGCAGATGGAAGCAGTGGCTGATGTGCCTTCTTCTTTGAAAGCTCCTGGCTTTCTAAATTTAATTTAAAGGCCACATAAAAAAAATTAAAAAAAATAGAATTTTTTTTTTAAATGCCCAAGAGCATATGCGTGGGTATCTAAATTGACTACATAATCAAAAACACTACAACATTACACAACCCTGTTACTTTGTTTGATGCCACCATCATCTGAAAATGTGTCATTCACTGAGCTGTTCAGACGACCAGACCCAGATCAGATTAGTGACCTAGATTAGTGATATTATACTTCTGTTTTTAACTACATAGTATATCCAGTATGTGATAAAGTTAGTACAGTATGGGTAAGTAGTATATATATGTATGGGCACTGATACCAATGTCACAAACAATACTAATATTCACCTATTCATTCTAGTACTACTAGCCCCATTGTTATTACAATTAGTACTGCATTAGTAAAATGAAAAGTCCTAATATTTCTGTTATTTAAAATGCTGGTTTTATTATTGGCTTTATTACTGTTTTAATACTGTAGCTATTTTCTATTTAATACTGCTGTTATGCTCATTGATACAATGACAATAAGTATCTATCTATTGATTAGGTGTTGATTAGGTGAATACTAGTTTTACATATAAAATTGCAAGTATTAGTTCTATTATAGCATCATTTTAGTGGAATTACTAAATTTATGTGATTTATCTGACTAAGACTGTTTTAACTCAATTCATGCAAGTAATGTTATACTTTCTGCCTTTGTTACTGGTCGTTGAACTGGACCTCTCAAACTGTGTGCATGTCATACACATTGATGCAAAACATGGACCCAAGCAAGGACAGTTCTCTGTTGTTGGTTATTATGTGCTTGAATATCGTGTGCTAGCCTAGTTTTCTTTTTATCTTTGAGGGTTTTAATTCATGATGAATCAAAGACAGCTGTCAGGTCAGCTAAGAAAAATATGTAAATAAAATTCAAGACAGCTATAGAACATATTTATTTATAGGTAGATATACATTTGTCATCTGAAAACATCTTTTTGTTCCCTCTCACTTTCTATCACTTTCATCTTTCTAAATTTCTCTGCATGCCATATCTTATTTCTGCAGGGTTCGAGTTATTTATTTATTTATTTTTTCTTTCTGGTCGCCATGCAACAGCAGAGCAATTGAATGCAATTGGTAAAACCATGACTAACAACAACAGCACAACAGACATTTCCTTAGCAGCATGCTGCGATTGAACAGCTGGGAAAAATAAAGAAATGGGATATAAAGAAAAGGAAAAAAGATATTTGCTGTTTATGTTTTAAACTTTTAAACACTGCCAGGTTTTTCAACATACGGAATTTGTCACAGTTCTTCTGTAATTTCAGGCTTTCTCATTGTCTTCTGTTCCTTCATGTGATCCTAATTGTTCCGTTTGTCACTGGTAACAGCTCTTTTTATCTCTAATTGTATCATCTTTCGTCTCATCATGCACTTCTTGATGTTTTGTCTGATGAATTAAAACTTGCAAATAGTGATCTCACTAATAATTATTGGTCCTTATTTCCATAATCTTACAGTAGCCATGTCACTGATTACTGCTTCAAATTTCAAACTATCAGTAGCAGTGAATGCCCCACTTTCTGAGAGATGTTTTGCAGTATGTTCAGACATTTTACAAAAAAAACCCTTGCTTGTGAGGAACTGCATGTTCTCGTGCTTGAGTGCTAACATAATGTCAGACAAGTTTCTAAATTTGGACACACCTCGCTGAGAGTTGAGCAACCAACAACTGAGGAAGCACAGACTACAGATGAAGGCGAATCAGTCGGGTTAGCGCTCAAATAAGTGAATTTAGTAGGTGAAAAAGTCTAAAAAGAGGCTGAATATTCTCTGATAAAACAGAGTTGTGTTGAAAAATATAGTTATATATTGATGACATAAAAATATACAATATAATCAAATAATAAGCATCCAAATAATTTTAAAAAAAGAAACAGAAAATCAATAAACTGATGAACTACAGTCACAACAAGAAGAAAACTCTACAAAACTATAAAAAACTCAGTGCTCAGGTGGGTTTTTGCAA
This sequence comes from Zenarchopterus dispar, assembly GCA_028564865.1. Taxonomy (NCBI): domain Eukaryota; kingdom Metazoa; phylum Chordata; class Actinopteri; order Beloniformes; family Zenarchopteridae; genus Zenarchopterus; species Zenarchopterus dispar. The sequence continues at coordinate 18,113 of JAOWBL010069804.1, forward strand.
CTATTCTCAGGTGGGAACAAAGTTGATTTTCACTGTATACATATTCAAAGGAAAAAGAAAGATTTGCCTTTCTGTGCCAAGCAAAGATCTGAGGGGATTTCATCCAAGCTGAAGCTCCTCTTTGGGCTCAAACATCAGTGAGATGGTGAGTCTTACTGGACTGGATATATGGGCAGCAAATGAGAGGAATGTTTGCGCACCTCTCCATCATAATCTACTGCTCCTCAAAGAGCTTTATCCCCCCCACCCCCATGCACCTTTCCTCTGGTCTTCAAACTCTGACAAAGCACCTGAATCTGAGCTTGTTAATGATGATAAATGAGTATTATACTAAATATTAATTCAGATCGAGAGCAGTAAAGATTGGATGGGTGATACATAGGAGGTAGATTGAAAAAAATAAACTCTTTTTTTTCTTACAATTTAAAGAGATTATGTTGTCCTGGAACACCCTCTAAAAATGTCAGATACATGCTAGAGTGTCACGGTTTATGGTTTTTAGTTGTTTTGTTGATCTTCTTGCTCTTTGTTCCTTTTTGAAATTACATACTGCACTACACGTAAGGACAGATTTAACCAAGATGTACTAGGAAATATAGAATATATGAACAGAGGCTAAATCCACAGTATGCTAAAAATATCTAGATAGTGTGGTGCTTCTGGGAAAATTTTCAGTGTGCAACTGAACAGTCAACCTTTCAAATCGTATGTCATGATGCAATGGGCCAAAAGCCATTCACTGCTGTCCTGTAACTATCTTCCAGTGATGTCATAGTGTAGTACATGCCAGGGTTGTGCGTGTATATATATATATATTTCTTTTTATCTTTGAGGGTTTTAATTCATGATGAATCAAAGACAG